>JAANSM010000368.1:0-30603 GCA_036850725.1 Orchesella villosa | reverse complement strand
CAACCGCTGGTAAGATGATAACGCGGTCGATACTGACAGTAAAAATGCAAGTTCATACAGTGCAATTATCTCACATATGACGAGTACATTTTACGTACATATTACAATGTATTGAACTTCAAACTTCAAAAATGCTGAAGTGAACAAGCGACATTCAGTTGGCTTGACTTTCTACTTTTTATACGTGAAACAAACTTTTTTCTAAAGTTTACGTCAAGTAAACAGCAGGAAGAAGGAAAACGTCAAACAAGGAGAACAAATTACATGATTTGTTGAATATTTTTTATCCGCGCTACTCTTGATTCTTTTCTTTTGAAAGGGAGGATTTTTAAAAAGTTTTTGAAACAACGCGATAACGCTCGCATTATCATGCTACCTGTCTTGAAATATGCGCGTGACATGTTATAATTTGCATAAATGAAACGTTCATTCTCTTAAGGATAAACGTTCACAACGGGAGACCTCATTGTTTTATGCAAGTTTTTAACCGATTCGTGTACCTTCGCAATCGCCTACAAGGCTTGGCGAATCGTTACACTTTTTTTGTCGTATGAATCAGGTCTTTTCATGACACCTTATGATTACCTTCACAACTTTTCCATTGGTTCGAGTTATCAACTCAATTTGTATGACAATGCGGAAACCCAGAAGTTTATGAAGAAAATAATTGAACGCACATTTGCATAAGGAAGGTGTGGACCAATGTTTTACACATTTTTCACCTTGTATATATATTATGAGATAGAACTTGACTTTTTTTTGTAATAACAGGGAATTAGATCAAATGATTATGTCGTTAGTAAAAAAGAAAAAAAGAAGTAATTGGGCTGGGTTTCAACTATTCTGCATAAATTTCTACCTGTTTTGTTGTAACTGATTCATATTTATTTGTTTTAATGTCTTACTTTTTCGTGATATTGAGTAACGAATAATAAATTAATGTCCAATATTTATGAATGAATAAAGCTGTAAAATTTAAAATGAACAAACCTCTTGTTCCAAAGAAAATAAGGTATATAGTTGCACCATATTTTCACATTGTATGTAAACTACACATAAGTTTGTATGATAAAGGAAAAGTTGTCGACAAAACATTTATGTAGCATAAAAGAACTCATCCGTAATTGTAATGTAATGTTACTGTGTATTACATAACACGCATCTTCACATGTATCCACATTACCGCTTCATTATGCATAGAATAGTGTGCACGCATAAAGTGTATCATTATTTAAACAGACTCTTCTTTAATGTAACATTCCAGCATTTTCTTTGCAGAAGAAAAGAGATACAGAGAAAAATGAACCATATGTGCTAAGTAAGTCATAAAGCTGAACTGTGGTAGGTAGAAAAACTTACGAGCAAGAGAGTCATTGAGAAGCAAGCACTGAAAAGAAATTATGAAAATGAAGAAAAGGGTCTCATTCTTCTTTTAACATTAGTATACTCTCACTCTAGGAAATGCCACTTTGTATATACATTCCAGAAATATATAAAAGATGTACATAACATGCTATATAGTGGCAACGAGGCTGTAGATGTTTTCTTAAAAAAAGTTTTTCATAATAGAAAATAGAATAGATTATGATGAAAGCAACAGGGAATGCATACAACATAAAAAAGGATTTGTAATATCTTTATTACCAGCCAAGCCACCAACCATGCAAGCCTCCACATGTCAGCAGCAGCCTAGCAATTGAAAACTAGTAAAAACGGTTAACATAATATACTACACTCCATGTGTATATGTGTGTTAGTGTTAAGTGTGTAGAGAATACTTTGTCTATTATGCATCCATTATGATAGCCAAATGTAAAAAAGCACTTGACCCCTTCCCAAGAAAAAGGGAATATAGATGTGAATAAAAGCGAGAGAAGTATCTGCTGTGAAAACGGAAGCTATTGTTCTCCTTTAATCTTCCTCCAGAGAACTTCTTTACTTGCTTTATGGTAATTGGTAATGCTCCACACATGCATAATCCAAGAAAATGCACCTTCAGTAGTAATTTAATTCTCGAGCTGAAGCTGAACACATATAGCGACTCTCTCCAGTCACTTAAACTTCTGCATTCATTGCAGTGTAGTGTGTCACATTAAATTTTTATCAAAGGTCTCTCTCACTCCCGCGGACATCTTTTCTAGAATGTATTTGTTTTGTATGTTGGTTAGCTCCGCGTGTGGTAATGCATTTCTGCACTTCCCATGTGAACTTCACTTACAATTTTATAAATCTCAACTCTCAAGGCTTGTTTGCATGAATATGAATGCTTGTTTTGTACTTTTACTAATATAGTGAGTGGCTGAAGTAGAAAAATTACAAATATAATTTTGAATTCTTTGAGCTCCTTTATTACTTGTCTTAATGACACTTTTAGAGCATCCGATATGTCACTTTTTAGACTAGATTATGCACAGAAAGTTACGACTAACTTTCAGAGCTTGAATGCTAAGTTGGAAAAACTTATAAAAAAACTTGAGAAAAACATTTTGATTGCATGATGAGCATGCAGACGTATTTTGTAGGTTCTCTTATTATTATTTTTCTAATGTCAAGTTGACCAGTCTACAGCACATTATGAGCGGAAGCTGAAGTATATTTTTGTTATCTTTAAACTTTTTAATGGGTTAGATGACATAATATTCGCATTAGTGAAGTAATAATGCATTCATGAAATTACACTTTTATCTGTTTATTTCAACCCGGTAGGTAATCAGGGCTGAGGCTCAGCTATAAGAAAAATGCATGTAGTAAAAAAATGTCGTGATTTTTAGCGACGAACTTAGCAATATGCTTATATATCCTGAACAATTAGAGGCTGGAAGTTTTAAAGCAAGCTTTCACTCATATTCATATCCTATATAAATTTGCATAGGATAAATGTACAAGTACATAAGCTGCGGAGCCTGCGGTGAATATCAAACCTTTTGAACCTGAAATATTTAATCATGTCGTATAAATGCCTATTTGCAACCTCAATGTGCATTTGTGAGAAATGACAAGTTGCCATTTTTGTTAGTTTGCATCCTTTTGTTTAATATCACACCATTATTCATTTCATACATCTAGAAATAAAATCAAGGATGGTTCGTGCAACAAAGGGAAAAGTAAGGGAATCTTTCTCTACTTTGTTTCTCTCTCCATTTTGCCTTGAAGGACTGTAAGTAAGAGAGAGAGAGAAATGAATTTATGTCATGTGTCTACCACGCTGCTAAAAACCTGCTTTCCCTAGAATGATGCCATAATTCACATAAAGTACACATGACTGGGATGTATAGGCAGAGGCGTGTGGGTTATGCATCATATATATACGGTAGTGGGAAAAGAAAACTTTCAACTGGGAAAGTGATAAGCTAAATTGGAGGAAGAGAGAGAGAGACAGAGAGCCCTACTATTTTCCTTTCTTTCTCTTGTCCTGTGCGTACATGTATGAATGAAGGAAGGGCAATAAAAGGAAAGTAAGGAAGTGTTCCAAGTTAATCCAAGCAAATGCGTAGCCTATTACTTTAGACAGGTTGCAAATTGCTCTGCTCGCAAGAAAACGTGTTTCATTCTATTACCTAACCAAACAGAAAATATAACTCAACATCAGAATAGTAGAAGAATATGTATGCATGATCATGTTCTGCGTGTGTGTTTTTGCACGAAAATGTGCATTTTGTGCCATCTTTGGTACTCTGGGGCTTGTTGAAGTGTTTGAATGTAAATGTTGTCTTGTTTACAATGTTTCATTCATTCATCCATTTCATTTTCGTGTACACATTTCTATTTCTTATAAAGATAAGCATGTCTATGTGTATCTTTATCTAATCCTTGACTTTGGCTTTGACTCGAAAGTCGAACTTAGGTTTGAATTGAATCCTATATGGAAGTTGAGTTCACACTACATGAACAAATGGAATGGGTTGAAGACCCCGAAAATAACTCTACGTACTTTTCCCTCGGCCAGTCAACGGAACGTACTTATGTATTTTTTGATTTGTGTAAGGATAGCGGTTACTACCTCCCCATTTACTTTGCTTGAGATTACGTTTTCTTTTAGTGTTTATTCAATCCTTTAAATTCTTTCTGTTCTTAAGCACATGATTCTCAGGTTGCCTCAGCTTTTAGGAGGAAATTTTTTATATGATGCAAAAGAATCATTGTGGTTTGTATTCTTACTACTATCAAAAATTATACAAAGGCATGGCAAAGATTAAAGACTACGTTGACAGCTCGTTGACTAAAGATTCTCTTTCATTCATGGCTTGACGGTTTAGTTCGTTTTGTTGTTTTGACGGTGTGAACTTGAGAGAATACATTGTTATTCACATTCTCGCTCACTTGTCTTGCAGCGCAGTACATCGGAAAAAGAGAGTGAAGCAAGTTGGTCTATTCGGGAATGAAAACTTATAAAACTTATCAACATCGTGACAGTAGATAAATCCCTTAAAATTCTTGGTGATAAAGAATGCATGTTCAATTTAATCTCTTGTGGAATGAAACGTAAATTTATGGGTTAAACTTCACCAAAAGTGGAAGATACATAAACATGATACACTTACAAAGTATATTTTAACTTACCTAATATATATTTATTGCGGTCTAGCCTTTCATCTCTGATCAGTGGAATGCCTTCTGACAGAATCAAAATTTAAAACTGCCTTCAAGTTAGCAATACATATCTACACAATGTAAATGTACCCAGGTATAAAAGTTAAAGTATGTTGCAAAGGAGGACATATAAAACGCATTTTTACAAATTGAAGCGGAAAAGTACACATGTTAAAACTTACTAATAAAAGCACCCCTGTTCGGCTCTCTAAACATGCAAAAAAAATTATTATCTGCATTCAAAACGTAGAAAATCCCATTTAATTTGCATGCAATAAATTACCATTCGGAATGATTCACACAATACAAAAGGATAAATGAAAAGCTTCACTGCTACCACACTTCAAGGTAATAATCATAATACCCTGTACTTTAACCTCTATAATATGCTGATTCATGCAGGTTTAACGGAGGAAAGTGAGAAAGGGATGTTTTGTCCTCCAAAAAAGTTGATCCTGATCAAGTTGATCAAGAATAAGCTAATTTTCATAATATCATTTATCAGGTAGAATCATTACTACTCGTAACAGGGCAAAAAATCAAATCATTTTCGACATGAATGCACTATCAAATAACCTTTCAGTAATTGATTCGAATTGATCATTACAACTGGAGGCGTATATACTCAACTTGTTTCTTGTTTTTACGAGTGTGAATATCTAATTGGAAAATATTTTTCCATGTACATATGTTCGTAACATCAACTTCAAACCAAAATAAATACTTTTCCCTTGTCTTTTTGGTTCAGAGAAGATAACAGTTTTGAAAAGGCGTCATAACATTTGTTCGCTTAGTAAATATAGCAAATACTATAATAATAATATGAACTCTTTGTTTGGGCTGAACACGTTTTCTTGTCTTTACGCCTTCAACCAGTATCCATTTCATAATGGCAAACATTTGTAAATACACATTGAAATGCGTGTGCAACATGTGTTAGAAGAAACTAATGAGGTGGGTGCTCAAACTTTACTTGTTCAATTTGCTGGTCAGCGAAACAAGGGTAGGAAAGGGAAGAACGTGAAAATAATGACGAGGCATGCATATATATGCATATATATATACATGCTTGCTGCCTGCTTGCATTTTTTCTGCTTCATTCAACACACACTTGGTAAATTGTATTTTATATGTTACAGGAAAGCGCCTCGTTGGTTCGGTTCATTGGTATCATGATCCACCTTTCGTGATATCATCACTTTTAAAGGTTTGATCGACACGGCTTTGCATTAATGTTTCATCATCGTTTGTATTGTAGAAAATAAACTACAACTTGTTGTCGCCTTGTAATAACATTAATGTTGTTGACAAAGACAAAAATCTGTGTTTGGTGGGGACACCAAAAATCACTCGTGTGTTGTTGTAACTCTTGAAGTTGCAGCCCTATGCCATGCCATAGACCAGATGGCTGGCTGGCTGTGTGTATTTGCTCCAAGCACTGCTTTTAAGTGATGCATCTTTTTCTATTTTCTTCCTGATAACTGTTATCGCATTCTTGTTTTTTGCATTCTCGTAATACGCCTAGTATAAGGACAGGAAATTTGTTCTTGTACTATCGGTCATCCCATTAGCGAGAGGCTATTAGATTATTGTAAGCGTGTATTTGTGTATAGCAATACCAATGTCAGCATTTTATATTTTTATGTAGGCTCTTACAGTTTTCAGATGTGTAGAAATTTGTTAAAATCCATTTCTTAGTGAATTGTTTTTGCTGTTTGTAGCATTAGTAATTTGAGAATCTTTATCTGCTACTTTGGGAAAAGAAATCTAGAAAATGTGAATTGAATTCATGGATTTATTGTTCGTGATGAACCACACATTATCATTTTTCTCGAGGTCATAGGGCTAACCGGGCTAACCTGAACACTTTTTAACCGTAGGCTTTTCAAAGAAATAAATGGGGAAAGATTGCATTAATCATTCTGAAAAGTTTCATTTAACTGATTTTTTGTGATTGCAGAATATGATGCGGTAATTAGTATTATGCAATCTGTTACATAAAATATTATGGCAGTGGTTTTCCTTACAGCCAATATGTTGTAATACTTGCACCATTCAGTTTAAGTCCTAAGGAAGCCAGTGAGCTCAACTGTGATGCTTTTATAGAAAAGTCCATTTTATAATAATATTACTTTTGCCCTGTTGAATCCTTCCAGGAATTCTTCTCCAGCATGCTTTTCGTATAAATATGGGATGCAAACAGGAAAAGTAAAGCAAATAATCAACGTGGTTATATATATGATAGCTATATAGTTTGATGGAGCGAAAGGTAAATATTTGCCATTCATGCGGGCAAGCACTAATGTACATTTATACCCTTTTTTTACCGAAAACCTGGAATGTTGAATGTGCAGCCAAGCATTAGCCACTAGACCAGACCACTACCAACTACCAAATATGCATGTACTTAGAGTTACCTATTCCATGCTTGATGTGGAGGAATAAGTGGTATAAACCATATTATGAACTTGGTGAGTCGGTAAAGGGCTGCCAATGCCGGCGGACACTATTCTTTCGTCATAATTACACCTTCCACCCAATTTATCACTGAATCCATTCACAGTTTAGGTATATGTCTTGTGTACCTAAATGGTCTTGTGCTCTGTCCCACAGGACTAATATAACGAGAGTGAAAAGTTACTATTAGTGTGCATGTAAGCGAGAGGAACACAAGTGTGCACAATGGCAATAGCAATGGTGACCAGACCAGGCCCAGTCAGGCCAGTGCCATATCATCGCATCACAGGTTAATAGAAATCTATGGCCACAAATACGAAAGACCAACAAAGAACAGAACACTACTATATTTATGTTATATACACTGCTTAAGTCTTCTAAAACCAGAGTATATATAGGCTTTTCTATGTCGAAAACAAACCTAAGTAAAATTCTCCCTTTTAGTTCATAAATAGCATTTCATATCACACACTACAAAAACCTCATTTTCCAGAAGAATTATTATTATTTATTCCTTCTACTGCTCAATTTAACCCAAAACCGCCATTAGCTTACGCACAATATTTATCAAACGTGGTATTCCAGACTCCCGGTTCAATTATACCTCTTTTAATTGTTCACCCTTGTCTATACCATGCAATGAGGGTTTTCTCTGAGAGAAAGGAAAATTGAATTGTTGACGGTCATGTCACTTCTAGAGATGAATGCTACTCGTTATCTATGGAGCATGCAAGTTTTAATTAGAAGGCGCCTGAGTTTGTTTCCTAACTAGCCAGGCTTAGCTAATTATCTTTTGTTTGTCAATATTCTCGGTATTAGCTTATAATGAAAGTCTCTATTCTACCCGTTTATAAAATGTAGATAATACACACGCAATTTAGCTAAATGTATATGTGAATGCAAAAATGAGTAAGCAAAATAGGAAGCCTTTCCTCAAACACAAACAGAAATTCTGGGCACGTGTCTTGTGTTACATGATGACAACAATTTAACATTGCTGACATACAAAAAATTGTAAAAAATAAACGCTGTTTCTGGATAAAAAAGCGAAATGAAAAGTACGTTTAGCAAAAAAATGTTTTTTTGGCTATTCATAACTGTCAGTATTCAGCAGCTCCACAAAGGAAAAGACGGGATCTATTAGAGTGAGGGAAATGATGATGATCAATGCAATGAAGATGAAGACGTGACCAATATGTAAGACAAACGATGCTGCCTTCGGGGCTACTATCAACTCTCATACAAGACTTATTCCAGACGTTCATATTCATATAGAGCTGGTGTGCTGAATGAACAAGTGGGGGAAAGAGTAAATAAGGAAGTCGAGTGAGTATATTCCACCTACACGATAGTTAGATGAGGACGTAAGGAAGAGGGAAGAAGGGCATAAGGGAGTCTTCTCGATGAAGGGTCCCTTGGGTACACTGCTGCTAACAGTACATTATTATAACATTGTACATAACCTTCTACCACCACCACAGACTAACATCATATTATAGGATTTGTTCATCTTACGTCTTAACAGCTCCTTTCTTCCCTGAGCTTTGAGCTATAATGTTCATTTTCAATATTTACATCTATATATAATCTCTCATATAAAAAGCATGTGTATTCACACATCATATCATCATAATAGAATGAATGTAAAGGCTTTAAAAATATTAATACATACCTTCTAAGAAAGCAAAAGCATTTTATCATTTTTAACGCTGGATTTCTGAAATGTGAGCTTCGGCAATGAGCAAAGTGTATTAAGCAGAGAGTCAGACAGTTCTTTTGAGCAAGAATAGGTATCATCATCATGATCATCATTATTCTGAGCTGCTCTTTCCTCTGATATATGTTAGAACATGATAGAATAAACGTCTCAAGTTTTTGTAAGCCTCTTTAACTTTTCCTTTGCTTTGCCTTTTGAGAGGAAAACAGAGAGAAGAAAGAAAAAAGGTGACGATTTGATTAGATTCCTTTTTAAGCTAGCTCATGCAGTTGTTCATGCATCCAACAGGCCAGGCCAAGCAATATAATGTCTGTGCGGAGACGAGAAGAACAGAAAGAATGGATTTTTGTGACTTGACTCAAGTACCATAAGTACGATATATCCACATAACGAGATTTCAGATTGATCCTAATACTTCATACCCTCTAGAACGAAAACGATTGTATTTTGACCGAACGATCTAGTCATCGCGGTATATTTGTTAAGAAATAGTTTATATCTTCAAGCCAGCAAATGCATTAAGGTTATTGCTAATAGGAGATCTTTAAGGAATGTATTCCTAATACTTTTTTTGTGTTTGTTCACACGAGTATATATTTATATAGACATTATGGTGAAGATGATGACTGAATTTCATGTGCCACCGTGTCTCCCTCTGAGATACTTTACATTACTTCATTTAAGTTTTTTTCCTGTGTGTTTGTTCACCTAAACCAAAGCAAACGTAATATATAGAATCTGGATATAGATATGTCGTAGTCATAATGAAAATAATTTATTCCAGTCACGGGCCACCATTCTTATAGGATGTGGAAGTGCAGTGTTAGGGAAAATATTAATGTTTTCATTTCTTCCAATCACTTACACACACTTCAAATGGTGAAAGACGAGTGCACGCAAAATATTGTTTTATTATCAGGGAGCTAAAAAGCTGGAACTACACACACTAACTAACTAAACTAACGACAAAATCTCGGGAGTTTCTTCTTATTAACATTATATATTTCTCTCCAGAATTTGAGCTGTTTTAGTGTTTTACTCATGTATAAATGGGGGTCTAGTGCTGCTGCCGGCACAATTTTGACTTTAAATGAAGCGTGCACGCGTTTAACATGCTTATTTCCATCTAACAGGAAAGGGTAAAGGGTTGAATTTGGCAGTTGAATGCTGAATCCTTAAGAAAGTTTACTTTATTAGCTTTGCCTGTCATATTAGGCTCATCAAAAAGTTGCCTTGAATTCATATCTCTCTCTGTGAGCAGATGAAAGGGCCAACATATTATCTTGACAGAATAACTAACGCTTTTATTACCATGATGGTGCCCTAATGCATTGGAGATGGTGTGTGTAAAACCATATTTAAGCATTTCCCTGCCTGCATCAAGAAGACTTCAGACATCAGAGGGAAAAAGATGTGCATCTCAGCAATTCTGGTTTGTTTGCAACGGAATACAAAAGCTAGTGATGATCTAGTCGAGTTGGAGTAAATGTGTAGGCATTTGAATTTATTTTCCATCATGGTAGTAACAGATATATACGTATACTACACTACTTTAATTTTGTGTATTTTACATAGAAATACTACCTAACTGCGAAGATGATTATGATGATATGACAGATGCCAGTCTGAATTGGTGCGAAGAAACGCAAGCTATTGCAATCACTCTTTCCCTCATCGTTCTTCTTACTGATACTTTTGCCTTACGATTTTGCCCTTTGCCATTACTACTTATCAAAGCTTGTGTGTGTATTTTATGTATGTATAAATCTTAAGTGCGTTTGAAAGTGATGAGTCCCTTGTCCGCTTTCCGACTTGCATGTTTTCCTTCATCTTTTCTGGCCAACGTGATCAGTCATCGTCATTTACTGCATGTCATGCTTCCAGGCAGGTATATATAGTGAATAGGTAGGTTAGAAAAAAAAGTGGGACGTGAAGGCACAATCTGCTTCTCGATGGGCATGTACAATTACTGCTAAAATCTTTTCCTCACTCACACACCACAGCCCCTTTTATATTTTGCGTAATACTTCATTCATGGTTGGTACAGCTTTTCATCATGAAGTGAGCAGAAATCCTTCACTTTATGGTTGGAACTTGGAATTGAATGAGAATGCCAGATGAAAGGTATGCAATGTGGGAAGTCATTCATGGTTTGTACAGCTTTTCATCATGAAGTGAGCAGAAATCCTTCACTTTATGGTTGGAACTTGGAATTGAATGAGAATGCCAGATGAAAGGTATGCAATGTGGGAAGTGAGGCGAGGAGCAAATTGAATATATTTTCCTCTGATTTATTTATTCCGAGCTACATTTGAAGTTTTGACATTATTCTTACCTAGCATATTATTCCTTTGGGTTCAACCAAAAAACCAGTCATATTTTACCCACTAAATCAGTATCACCCATGTTCCTAGCAGTCATTTAGCGGCTGTTCATTAGTTTTCAGTTAGCAAGAATAAAGCTTGCATCATAAACCTTTTCCAAAGGTACGTGTGGATGCTCAAATCATACCATAAATGGAGTGAAAGGGAAAAAATGATGCACACACACACACAAACCACACCGGAATTAAACGCTTAATATTTGAGGGTTTTTTTTCCAGTGAGGGAATTTTCTAAAATTATCTCAGACGTTTGAACTCAATGAATGAGATATGGATATGAGATATGACATTAGCAGCATATGGCATGATGACGAAGTGTTCCTTGCTTCGTTATTAGCACCAAGGTTTGGCGTTTTTAATGAATGCATGCAGTGTGTTTCTGTGTGTGATGAATGCATGCTTTTGTGTCACGTACCCTTAGGAATTTCAGGGCACCCATATGAATACTATTGCGCCCAAGTGCTTCATAAACATTTTTGATGCGCTTCACAAAACTAACTACAAATCATCTTATTTTTTAAATGCCTTATACAAAAATTTACTCTGTTAGTCAAAACCGTTTTTCATTTCTTACTCTGTGGATTCATTTTCACATTAGTTGTACGCAGCTACATAATAGGAACAATATAGAAAAGCCCCATACAATAACTTTTTCTTATACCTTACGTATGTCGCTAGACGGTCTTTATTTATGAAAGTAATTAGGTTTAAAGAATATAAGCATATTTTTATTCATTAGCATTCAATACACAGTTTTAGGCCGTATTTCATATAGCACGCAATAAACTTCAGTGTGATGATACTGCTATTAAAGCCACAACATGCTTCCCTATTAGTGTAGACATCATTAGGAGGATTTGTGCATTGAAAAGAAGGAAGAATTATATTTTTGGGTGCTGCTGATCCGACCTAATGATGCGTTATTATTGGAAACTGAATAAAAAGTATGTCTTAAAATGGCCCACCCTGTAAGTGTCATGTAAGAGAGCCTATATACCTGGAGAAAAAGTCCAAAAATGCAATAATAATTATGATGGTCATGGTGCTGGTTCGGTCATCATGCATAATATGCATTAGGATGTCGATAAGGATCGACTAAAATATTACTTTTAAAAATGCATTTCTGAGGCCCACGCCTTCAAATCTAATGTAATATTGCTTATTATATTATTACTATTTTGAAAGGATAAATTCTCTTTACAAAAAGTTCTTTGGGGCATTATTTTGTGTCATTACAGTATTTTTCTATAACTTGCACACCATCAGAACACTTATGTAGAGTACAGTCGCTTTTCTAATAATAATATTACAACAAGCTGAAAGTATAACATTAATTTTATTACATTCCCTTGCCTTCTTATTCCACCTCCTCGTATAATTATATTTACCTCTGTTGAATGCAGGTATAGCATTAACGACAACCTTTTAAAATACTTCTTTCGGCTTTCCTTCATCAGCTCTCCCACCCCTGTGGTAGAATAACCATTTATGAATAACTCACGCTCCCAATTCCATTAATTTGTCCAAGTTATTCCCACCCACCTTCTCATAAACGTACGAAATTCCGTTTGTATATCTCACCATATAAAAAACACGGTGTAAGAAATCATAGAAATCCAACAAAGAACACTTTCAACTTTTACATACTTCACCGAATGATGAATGAGCTTTTATAACCATTTGAGCCACAAGAAATCGATTGGTATCAGGTATCACATGAAAATGATTTCTTAAGGGACATTTTTGTAAGGTCGGAACTGTCGGAAGTCTGAAGTATTATAATTCATAAAGCTTATCCGAATGTGTACAATCAGTATATATTATAGTTTCTGACGCAAGTGTTAATGGAGTTATTTAGACACNAATTCATAAAGCTTATCCGAATGTGTACAATCAGTATATATTATAGTTTCTGACGCAAGTGTTAATGGAGTTATTTAGACACGCATAATAATATATTTTGAGCGAAATTCGACCTTAATATCAATAATTGTCATAAGGGTAATAACAATAACAATATTTCATGTTTTGAATGAATAATAATATCTTCACACACGCATATAGACGTTATATGAAAGTATTTGTAGTGCACTATGAAATGCTCTGTAGATTTTGCACTACATGTCTTGTGTAATAATAAAGATCGGCTTATCTTTTTAGCTTGTGCTTGTAGTTTGTAGTGTTGAATTGAAACTAGAGTTGAATTTCATGATGGCCATTCGATCCATTGAGGATTTTCAATCGAGGAAGCCAGAAAAATTCGGCAAATTTTGCTACCTTTAATGTAATCTATAACATTTGACTAGAAACTGGGATAAAAACGATCGGGTAGAGAAAGTTAAAAAAAGGAGCATGAAATGAAATCATAGGGCATCGACACGATGTACATAAGATGCCGACTAACTCAAATAAGTACACAGTGTATGCTTATTTAATACAGAAACAGTAAAATATACACTATTACACTCACTGAGACTCTTTTATAGTTCAATGTTAGTTCGGATTTGTACGTCTGAATCTGCTGGATACAAAACCTATGAAGTGGATACACAGTGTACTCAGTTGGTTCACGCTCTTAAAAAAACTCTTTTCGTCGTTTGGTCGACTGACTATGAAAGGATTTTACAACTCAGCATATAAATTGTCTCCGCATCAACTCGAAATAAACTGCTCTAGGGTTTTGAATAAAAATCCACATTCAATGGAAAACGAAGAGATAAAAAAGGCATATAGAAATGAATAAAGCAAAAAATCATATATTGGACATCTTTACACTTTGCATCGTCCATATCACAAACAAAATGTAGACAATACGAACATAGGAGAACTGGTCCAATAATATGTGCATCTATTGTATGTAAAGTAGAGTCTTGCAAGCAGTTGGACAAACCAACCATGCCAAACGCTTAGTCGAACCAAATCCGCACGCATACTATCAGATTTTTTTTACATGGAATACTTCTATTATTTCTGTCAATAGCAGCAATTTATATTCGAAATCAATATGAATAACAAAAATATAACCTGATACAATATAGTGATTATTGTACGAAATCATTTTTAGTTTAAAATACTTTGAATATAAGGCCACTCCCTTATTTTAAAACTTTGAATGTTTTCATTTTTAATCCAGAAAAGAAGAAATTTAAGAAATCCATTTAAGAAGAAAAGAGTTTGTAAAAGGACTTGCTGGTTTATACTTATGAATGAAACGGTACGGGAAAGCAATGAAAGCTTGTAATTTTGTAATATTCTCATTATTGGTGTAACGATTAAATAATTTATCATGTACTAGTAAGTAATTTACAAATGTACTGACACCTAAGACAGTACAACTGCAACACGCAATAGAAGGCCGCATTTCTATTTCACACTGTGTCGTGTTCGTGATACATTTATACAGAAAATATACATAATATTCATGAGGTAATGATACTTATGTATCTACTCCACTTTATCTGAGATTGTCTTGTCGACAGACAATTGTGGCATTTGATGTGTTCTGGCTTTTTTTGCCGCTTCTGCCGTTACTACTATATTATTGCTGTTACCAGAAAAAGAAATGATATGATTCACAAGAATAATCTATGAACACAAACATTCTGGGTTAGAAATCTTATAGCGTAAAATCGATTCTATATGCTATACACAGCACTTTTTCTCTATCTAAAATGGTGAACATTTCCATTGCATCATTGCCTCTTGGTAACTTGACTACTGCCTCGTCTTCTTCAAATCCTTTGGCTTCATTCTTATTCTTAAGTTTTTCACTCTCTCTCTCAATTCAGTTTCAGTTCAGTAGAGTCATGTAGTCACTCCCTTACTGACTTTTGCTCTTTCTCCGAGCAATGCGGCTGTACTCGTTCAGAGTGAGCCAATACAATGTCATAAACAGGATATATGTGAATGTGAATGAATGATGTGATGTCAGAGGAAAAAGACTTTTATGAGACGTTCTCAAAAACGGTTACGGCAGAAACTGAGACATACACTTGGATTTTATAGTACTTTTTCCTTCTCGCTATTTTTCTTGGTTACACATTTCATTTTTGCTTTCTCAACTCTTTTTTGAACGATTTAAAAACAGAAAAATCAGTCAGCAGTTGTTGAAGCACAAGAGAGACGGTTATAGTATATGCCCTTTGTAGAACTATGAAATCCTTCCTTTCAATCCTCCCTTGTAAAATTGAAAATAATAGGAAAAATGTGAAACTGTAAAATGGCATTATAAAGTGAAACCTACACATGGCATGGTGGATTCGTTATGTTAAACAAACACAAGGGCAGAAAAAATTCTTTATACTTTAATTTACCATACTTACTCGCAACACTTAATAGATTCATAATTACAATGCGAAGCTTAATAAGCGTGCAGTTTTCTCCAAGCAAAAATAAACAAACCATGCGTGGCTTGAGAACTGTGTGTAAACAGTCTAAACATTGTCACATGAAGCATACTTCAAACACATATAGCACTTTACACTTTTTGGCTACAGTACTGACTTTAAAGCAATTCGGCCACATTACACACTTGCTTTGTATATCTATATATGCCATATTGGGATCACTGACAAAACTGGGCCGTTTTTACACGTTATGTAAAACGCATGAAAGCTATATGTATACTTCAACGCAAATAGTAATCTAGTCAGTCATCGTCATCAGTCATATTTTAGTCACTGCCCACAATTTCATTCAACATAATACGTCAAATACTCGGAGTTGGAAATAAGGTCTTAAGAGTACTTTTATTCATTCAAATAAAATTCAGCTGATAAACTTGGACAAGTTTTTTTTGGAACTCCTTACTTCTACTGTAATATTTGTTAGTAGAAGCTAAGCTGAGCTACTGTACGAGCTTACCAAACAGTGCGAAATATTTCGGACCTCTGTCGCTCCCACCGTTTCCTTAAATGAATTTTTGGCTACATATTGCGTTCTTCAGAAGTATTATATACCTACCTAAATTACCTAATAAAATAAAGTTAGCACCTTTTTCTGATATTTAGGAATAACGAGTGTAACTTTTCTGTTTTATGCAAGTGGATTAGTCAATGCTTCTCCGATAAAATGCTTTTTGTAAAGTATCGAAATGAATGAAACAGGAAATGGACTTCGATAGCGTTTTGATGTCATGGAATATAGCCATTATGGCATTTGCAATCATTAATATGGTTTGGTTTGCTAGCACGTACAATTAGTGTGATAGGGCATCATCAAATACAAATACTAAACTGCAAATCATGTTCTCATTCGCCGCGAGTAAACTATTACCAAAATGTACCCCACTCAAGCCACGAGTATAAAAATGTTTCTGCAATGGAAGAGTGGGTAGGGTAGTTGCTGTTACGCTTTGTAGTGTCTACTTTATTGTTTCTGGCAACGAATGCTGAAGAAACACATAAAGTTCACAATTTTGTATCAGGAATGAAATCAGAGTGGCACTGTGTGGGATCGAAGCTAGCCCAGCCTCCTTACTTATGCTATATGAGGCTTGATGCTTGGACTGAATGTAGTGCTTCCTTGTTGTCGTGAACCGTTGAAACGCTTTTTACTTTGCTTGTGTTGTTGTGCGAGCCAAGTTGTCAATATAGAACGTGAATCGACCTCGGAGCAGAGACACCCTCTCTCGTTCTAAGTTCAAATACACTGTATGTGTGTAAAAGTTCTCAAATCTGCTAATGTAAAGAATGAATGCAATAAATGAAACAGAAATGTCGTCTCCTGCGATGATTACAAATATTGCAACAAGAAATGATGATGAGCCTCTCGGTGGGAGTTCCATTTTATTTCATTTTCCAACCCCGTGCCCACCGGATGATCGTGGACATTTTTGTATGATGCTCATTTAACTTGGACCACGACACGCTATACCCTCTCTCAGCAGTATTGTCGTTGGATATGGGGAACTCTGGTAATGAAGTTAAATGAGCCTTCCGGAAGCGTCTAATTTAATGAAAATAACGGATATTGTTGAGGAACGGGTCGTTTAACACTGTCAGTCGCTCGTCGCTCCCTCGTCATCAAAGCAAGCATGTATATTCCCTTTGAACAAATGAAGTACCGTCCTGTCTCCTTCAATTGTAATGCGATATTTACACAAGAAGGAATGAAATTGTTTGAGTATTTGAGTTGACGATAGACGGAACCCAAACAGGGACGGTTAAGAGGACAAGTAGGGTAATGTAATTTGAACAAAAGTTTTAGAATTCCGAGACAGTGATATGTCTATATTTTAATTTGAATGGAAATCTTAAGTATCATCACCGCCAACTGCCAACACTACCGTACGTCATGATATGATGGTGGTAGTGCAAAAATAGGAATATTATGGTAGTAGCATTCGATTACTTTATTTTGAAAGCGTGCAAATGAAAATGCTTTAAATGTTAGAATAATAAGTAATTAATTTAACTAGTTTTTCCATCACTGTTTTCTTCACAAAGTAATACTGTACTCAACCTCCATGATTTTCATACGTTTTTCTCTATCTCAAAGACTTAATTAATATGAATCTCACCACTAACCTTTTATCACTAACTAATATTTTCATTTGGATATGGATATTGAAAACAATGCAATTCCGGTTTACTTTTGCCCGTAGTAAAGTTGCAACTACACGAAGGTAGTAAGCCCAAGCAGTAAGTCTCAGCTGATTAAGGTTGTTACTTAATTCTCGTTCATTCTACTAATTAAACGTGCCAAATGTATAGTTGCTTACACTCGTTCTCGTTACAGACTAATGAGAGTAATCATTCTATGATTTATTAACTGGAATGCAAAAGAAACCCTGCTTTTATAAGGAAACAACGCAATGGTGAAATATTGCGTGATGAGAATACGGGGTATCATGATACTAGTATCATACCATTACCATACAAATACTTATACACAAGAGAAGAGGTACAAAGGCATGTGATGAGAATACGGGGTATCATGATACTAGTATCATACCATTACCATACAAATACTTATACCCAAGAGAAGAGGTACAAAGGCATCCAGGAAGGCTAGACCGAAGCATTTTATTAAGAGCACCAGGGATGCTTGGCGAGTTTGCGAGGAATATAGTTAATCCGACCGTGTGTGCTGGCACTTTAAAGAGAACATTCTAAAATAATTAATGAAAGGGTAACATGATGATGGTAATTTTGTCAATGCGAGGACGTTATTTGATATGTTATGTGCGACAACGTGATGATATTATGCTGACAACGTAAGAGTCAGTAAGTATAAGGATATCTTATATAGCTGTCCTATCCGGTTTTGTCGATTGAAGTTTGAAGTACTTAATGAAACTATGTGATCAGAATCTTTTGTATTGATAACGCTTACTTTCGTCTTTAAACATTATTAACCATATTTTGTAACCTTTGGCCATTTATCAGCAATATCGAAGTTTGAAGATGACAAACTTGAAGGTCATCATAACATTATATAAAGTACTGATGAAAACCTCAAACAAGTAAGGTTGAAGGTAAAAAGTCAAGGGTATATAGTATATTGTATACGATAAAAAGTCTTATCTGCTCAATCTACCGTACTTTGTTATCAATATACATTCCATTTTATAGAAATCGCTTTTTATATGGAGTTTCGGCAGTTTCTTTCGATTTTTAAATCCTTCCACTCAGCTTCAGCTTAAGAATATATTAAGATAAGATGTAAGGGTGCATGTAACTTTCCACCCTTTCTACCCGCCCCATATTAAGTTCAAGTAAATAGTTAAGTATAATGATTCAGCTTCGGTTTCGACACGATATTTGAATGTATATGTGTCCCTTTATAAAGGCAACGGGGAGGTTTACTGCTACATAACTGATATATGTAGTGATATATAGTATATATCCTAAGTATATGTGGCACATACATATTAAGTATATAAACTTATACATTCTAAGCTCTACATTCAAAGTTGTAAATGAGTGCAAGGCAAGAAGGTTGCCGTAGGCAGAGGTGCTTAATATTTGATATGCCACGCAGGTAAGCTTACGAAAAAGCAATCTTTTTTCTTTTCAGGCAGCATTTAAAAAATAAGGTATACTCAAAATGGATGGAAGTCGGAACTCTCTGTGTTACATTTACTTTTTTCATTTCATTAAGATAAAAAATAACAGATTCTTTTTAAGATGTTCTAATTACAAAGAGACACCGTAAAGCCCCCTGTCTTTCCCCAAATGTTTTTCTCTGTCTCTCGTTTTAAGTTCATTAGGAGTTGACGTGGGAAAATTACAAAAGATTTTAAGGGTTTGGTTTGACTAATAAATCATAATGTAATTATTGGTTGGCGGGGAGGTCTTTTGACTTTCATTTCATTGCATCACGGTCTGCCTCATCACCAGAAAATAGTAAGAAAAATCCTTTTTCGTTTTGTTCATCATGAAGGCAAATTAGCTTCAACTTTTACCAAAACTGTATTTGAAAATGTTTAGATGTCTTGAGTTTTCATCAATTTGTATAACACAAGTTGGAACACATGAATCATGATGCAACCTTGCTTGTTGAAAAGTTATCTTTCGCTTCCGAAAAAGGAAGGTGTCACAAAATTGGAAATCCATTCTTGCCAGTAGTTTTTTATCGGCCATAATCTAACCAGGCATAAATCAAAAAATTACCTTATGAACCTTATAGTAATAACGCCCAAACTCCGTTACTACACTGATATTATTCACCGTAACCGTATTATTATTTGCATGTGAAGCAGCTAAGGGGACGAGGTACACACACGCCTTCCAGGGATTTTTTTCGTCTGAATCTTTTTACTTCTTTTCTATTCACGCTCCACACTTCACCAGCGCTGTTTGTGTGCTATCATCATTACCAACTCTTCTTTGTAACCACCAGTCAGACAAGCATAACATTTTTATGTAGAGCAATGAACAATTCTGGGTAGATCACACGAAATACCATTCTCGGTTCATAAAGTTAGCCAAAAAGTGAAAGTAGTGAAGTATGTATATGTCTACGAGTAAAAACACCTTGTTCATTGCCACTAGGACCATTTTTACTTGAGAAATAAATACCCTGGGGAAACTTTACCTTGCAAATCATGAAGGATCTTAAAAATGACAGTAAAAAATATGGCTTGCGCTGAAAGGAGTGAGAGAAAATTATGTATGTATCTCTCTTGTGATATGCACATACTTATTTTTTTTGTATTCGACGCCCGGTTTACCTGCACCAACAGCAAAAAGTGAGTATGATAAGTGCAAGTTACCAGAAACGGATGAGACCAGAATATAAAACTTTAGATGTAACTGCAACTTTAATATGCATGTAATCATGATGCTCACCCACACATTTCATATTCACGAACACCCTTAGATATAGAGTTGCAATTTTTCTAGGGTAGCATGAGAAGTCACTAACTCCCTGATTCTGGAACGAGTCTGCTCTGCTGACATGGCTCACTTCAGATGGATATTTTATGAGCTTCAAAAAAGTCTGGTAAATGCATGAAGCCAATCCATGACAAATGGCCGTTAGCAATAGGTAAATAGCACTGTCAAAAACGACGACGATTATTCATAGTGAGAGTCGTAAATAACACTTACTATCTTGCATTTGCAGATATACGAATACATACATATTATTATACATTACACACATTTTTCAGTGTACTACATAAATACTCCATTAAAATATTATAAATTATCGTTTGAAATAGAACTTCTGTGCCTTAGAATAATTTGATAACGACTTGATTAAATGAGATTGTCTAACTTAAATAATCTCATTTCATCTAATTAAGAATCTCCAAACTGTAAAATTTTGACAGAATTCTATTTTTAACTAACGTAATGGTGTTAATTTCTAATTTTCGGTTGATGTTTTATATTTGTTCCGTTATATATTGACAACAGAAAAAGACTATAGACGGTATACGTCTTATCATATAAGACGAACAACCTAAACGGCCATATCTAAGTGCATACGTGCATTCAAGAAAATTTAAAACATTTCAACACAAAATACAAGAATACTTTAAAAATACTTGCACTTGTCTTCGAGTATTGGACATTCTTCATTGAGATGAGAAACCTACAACATGACAATACGCATACGTAATGGAGAAAACGAACAAACACGTTGCAACATTACATTCCTTATATGTACCTACTTAGCATTCCTCTGATTCTCGTTCGTTTTGAATGGGTTGTTGTCAACAGGGTACAAAAAACGAATATCTAGTTATCTTGTGTGTACTGCTACTACCACACACTATCCTGTAGTTCGTACGTTGTTGGTCGTTTCTGTAGCTGATATAATTCAGTAGTCACTCAAGAAGTCTATTTCGTCTCGGGAGAATTTCCTTTTTCGTTAAATGTTCCTTGACATACAAATGTCATGTCATGTGAGCGTGTGTGTGTATTATGTGTGCAGTCGTGCAGAACATGACTTATGTAATGTTTTCAGACCTATGTGAAACGTGTACTTTGCACATGTACCTACTTGGAAAATGATCAATTTACATTCTGCCTGCCTAAAAGTATAAACTATAAACACTGCAAAAAAGTATGACAAAGCATCACGAAGCACGACAATGCGTAAATGCAAAAAAACGTGAGAATGTTGTTAAGATATCAAACAAAAGGGAAAACTAGACATTCCACACTTGCAACTAAATGAGGCAGAAAACTTGTTCTAATTTTTATGACCCTTCATGTCCTCTTGCTTTTGTGGGTACAATTTCCTGGTATGGTTATGGCATGGCTTTCATGAATTCCTTCATATTTTATAAGGAATCGTTTCAATTTGAGTGCAAGCTTGTGCATGAAATGGCACAGTCGCAATAATATCCGCTCACTATTACTTTGTGCACCGAATATTGGCTTATAGTTATGCATTTCTACGCTACTATAAAAATATAAATAGCGTTTCCGGCATGCTATGTGGATTTGCTGCATTGCATTTAATATTGTTACTAACGTATAATAGACTACTCCATCAGGGAATTTACATGTCGTTGACTTTTCTCCGGTTTCCTTTATCGCGGAAGGAAATTTCTGATTATTTACACGCTCGCACCAACTTTCATTCATTTCCATACATTGTCCTTGCTTCTCACATTACGTTATTGACTTTTATAGCCATAAGTGCAATAATATCCGCTCACTATTACTTTGTGCACCGAATATTGGCTTATAGTTATGCATTTCTACGCTACTATAAAAATATAAATAGCGTTTCCGGCATGCCATGTGGATTTGCTGCATTGCATTTAATATTGTTACTGTACTACTAACGTATAGTAGACTACTCCATCAGGGAATTTACATGTCGTTGACTTTTCTCCGGTTTCCTTTATCGCAGAAGGAAATTTCTGATTATTTACACGCTCGCACCAACTTTCATTCATTTCCATACATTGTCCTTGCTTCTCACATTACGTTATTGACTTTTATAGCCATAAGTGCAGATAAGTAACAATTGGAAGGACTTGGAAACATTGAAAAAGTTGCTTGGCTTCCGTGATACTTATTTTTTGTGAACGAATTTTATTTTTGCTCAATTTACTCAACTGCGTTCTTTCAAGTTGAACTGGAAAGAATGAGTCAGAAGAGGAGAAGGTTCTATTTTTGCATATAACGCAGAAATTCATTTTACTCCCACATGGTCGGTAAGAAACTGGTAGACAGACGACTGGCAGCTTTTACTTCTTTCCCCATTTTTTCTTGGGTTAACTGGGTTAGATGTATTCAGACGAGACGTAGACAGAGTGGTATATGGTTTTGGATCTACTCTTTCAACAACCAAAATGAAAGAGAACAGGAAATCATTGCCTTTTCCATTTGATTCTTTTCACTAAAAAGAATATGTCTACCTTTTGTTTGATAGAAGAATAATGCAGAGCATAAGGAAGACGAGTAGACGAGTCAAGTTAAGATGAACGAAAATAAAGGAGGAAGTTGGTGGTGGTTTGAATTGCTCGATTGGTTTGGCTGGTTTACTAAAAGGACTTGAGAAGAATTAGTAATGAACCATTGAGATCCGAGATTCTTATATATTTCCAATCACAAAAAACGTACCTCTGCATTTCTGATGGCAACTCACTTTCACTTTCTTTGCCTACATTATTTTCCTGTCTATCCGGTATACGTTTGAGTGGTGCTATATCTACAATCCAACCAATTCCTTTTCTTATGGTGCTTCGAATACCCAGTAAAATGTTGGATCTTGAAGCGTCACTAGGAAAAAAAGTTTATTCATTTCATGCCCCATCATAATGCATGTTCAAGTAAGAAAATAGTGAACAGCAGCCGTGATGTGATGTGGTATCCATATTTCATGGTAAAAAGAAGAAACCACAGTAGACAGGCATGGAGAAAGTCGCTTTTGTTTCCACCCATTTTCCAGACGCTGTAGCAATAGAGCTGACTTTAAGGTTTGGAGAAGATTGTGATTGAAAAGAAATCAATCATCACTCTCTGCCACCAAGTCAGTCATCATCCATTACGTTTTACAGGAACAATGCATGTCCAATTTCATCTTTTTTATCGTTCGTAAAAGCTGCTCCATGTGAGAATATTTAGTGGTTAGCTATATACTACCCTAGAAAAGAGTATGAAAATCTAGTAATCGAGATGTACTTAACTCTTTTTTAATAAGCTTTTTCTAACAATAGGCCGCAAATGTACTGTCATGTTTGTACATTTCCTTTTTTCAGTCGACCCACTTTCTACCAATACATTATCGTTGAAGAGTCTCAAGTTCTATTTATTATGTAGGTTTTAAATTAACAGAAAAAATTGGGGATTTGAATTATAATGATTTGTATAAATTTTATATCAATACGCACACGCACTCTCAAAAGAATATCTTTCAAAACACTAATGTATAGGTCGATATCGATACTAAAACGGTACCTACTTCAGTTGATCTGAGTTTGAGCTATAAGGAAATGAAAAATTCAAAATATCAAAATGCAAATACCTACTAAAGTCAAGAGTTCTAAACGCACAAGCTGACGAACCGAAAAAGAAACAAGCCAGTAAAAAACTGTACTTAAAATTGAAGAGTTGGAAAGTGTATAGTGAAGCGAATATAAACAAGTATATTCCAAACTTTATAAAACTAGTCTCTCAGCTCTCAGCTTTGATCTTAAAAGTAACCGTGTTAGAAGGAAGCACCACAACCCAACTGCCGCGTTGTGCATCTGTTACAACCACTCATTGAAAGTTTGATAACACTCTTATTCGCCTGTCATATCATATATCATTGACCGACTTCCTTTCAACTCGTTAATGGATCTTAGCAATAGAAAGCTCTCTCTCCTTCTCTCTCTCTGTATCACTTCTTTTGCGACTCCTATTAAATACAAGGGAATCATGGTAAGTACGTTCGTAAATGTATGAAGAGCCATGAATTTTGGTAACAGCAATAGAGCAAGCTATTACTTTACTAGTGGAACAGCAACATCCAAGTAATAATAGTTTCCCATGATGAGTGAGTGAAATCACAGTAAAGTGTGTGCGGTTTGTTGCAGAAAGAAAGTATACATAATAGACATTTTTAAATCCATGTATAAAAGCATAATAGTATATTTTATGTATCTACTTTCCCTTTCTCTGCGTTTCCTTTCCCTTCTTGTGTGTATATGCGAAATTATTCCAAGAGTTTTTAAATGGGCCCATCTATAAAACTCAACTGGAATGAGTGACTGATTAGAAAATTCTTTGAGTCTGGCATGAAGGCAAAGTGTATAGTAATGGGACGTGCATGGTACTGCGAGAATAGCTAGGATAAATTTTAAAGAAGGAAAAATTGCCAAAATGTTCAATACAAGCAATATTCCATTTTCCCCATTTGAACGTTTGGTGTGTAAAAAGAAGGTTACTGTACCCCAGAAACTGGAGTGTTATTTCAGGATTCCTGTGCATTTCTTGTGGTATACATTCTTATATAAATGTTTGGATTCTTGAATCAAATGGGAAAAGTATAAAATCTTCGAGGATGAAAGAGGAAAAGTAGAGGTAGTAGGTGTTATATTATCAAAAATTATTATATATTCTGTAAGTGCCTAATAGAATGTAATGAACGTTGGTATTGCAAACCGCACCGCAGAGCCGTCGCTCCACGACCAGAACTATACTTGTTTCAGATGATAGTTATTGCTATTACTACTACACGATTAGAACTAAAACTGCCAAAGTGGTAGAGGAAGCAGTGCTACTAGCATAAAATAACATGGTTGAGCTGGATGTACCAGTTCTTGAGCAAGAGAGAGAGGGAGAGAGAGAGAGAAAGACAGTGATCATCGTACGGAGATATCACTATTACCATCATGATCATCAACATCGTCATCCTATCAAAATCTCAGCTTAACTACGTGTACATATGGAACCAAAAACAGGATTATTCCCAACTCGGATATGGAAATGGGTTGGTTGGCAGAAAAACCAGTGGATTTTTGGCTTTCACTTTCCTACTTCATTGTTAGCAGCATTGCTCCAAGTTGGTGCAGTTAAAACAAGAAAGAGGAAGGGAAAGTAGACGTAGTGGTATAAGTGCTTACAAAAAGCATCAATATAATGCGGATATGCCCATTGAGTCGTCTCGTGTGTTTCCATAATATTCTGAATGCGTATCTATTCTATGAGAATATAATCCAAAGCCGAACATTTTTCCCCGTTTCTAAAAACAGAAGATTTTTTCCGGCTTACCTGTCTCGTTATCATATGCATACAATTTCTTTTCATTCCAACTTCAACGATAAAAACTGACGGAATACTTCGACTCTTCTTGAATTCGGATAGACAAAAATCTTTCTTAAGCTAATAAATGTCTCTCTGTTGGGTCTTCGTAGTGAAAACAAAAACGAAATTCTGAGGGAGATACTCTCTTTAGATAAGTTAACTAATCATACTTATAAATACAATATTTTTCTGCTTCGCGAACATGCAAAAACAGATCATTCGAAACGAAATTTCCATGCATTATCTAACTAGCTATGGTATAGCCATGTATGTAGGCTTCCGTGCAGGTGAATGTACGCCACCATGTCTTCCGTCTGAAAGAAGACTGTACGAGGAAATGAAATTAATGGAAGATATTCTTCACTCGTGTACGTATCAAGCAACCACAAAAATTCACCGTTCCTCGGTTCCACACAGTCTTCCTTCGTTATATTATTGTAAGCTGCTGGTTGCAGCTCAGGATTACCCATCTGAAACAAAAGAAAAGCCCTTCTTACAAGGAGATTTTCTTTTTTCTAAATATTTTAAAAAAACTATGAGCTCAATCCGCAGAGACTTGGGCACTAAATTATTGATGACATTTTCTTCCTCTTCTTCTCGCCTACAACATCACGGTTTTTCTACACCCACAAAACCACAAAAGGATGGGAAAAGCGTTCAACAGCAGTAGGGAGAAATACATGTCAACATATATTATACACTTTTATAATATAACGGAGCATTTGATATTTGATTCCAAAATGTTAGAAAAATACAAAACCACAAAAGGATGGGAAAAGCGTTCAACAGCAGTAGGGAGAAATACATGTCAACATATATTATACACTTTTATAATATAACGGAGCATTTGATATTTGATTCCCAAATGTTAGAAAAAGTCTGCAATAGAAGAACCCTGATTTTTTCGATAAAGAGTTTAGTGATGGTTTATTCCCATATCACACTTTATATATGCTTTTTTTGGAATACCATGACTCATCATGAATGCAGCGAACAATTTTTCTTAAAATATATTGCAGCACACAGTCCACCAGAAAGGAAGTTAGCTTTGTTCCAACATCCGAGATATTTATATCCAACAAAAGTTGAAATATGTGCTGATTTCATGAGATTACTTATGCACGGGAGCAAACAGCCCCGGCCAGACGTTGTTTTATGTATAAATATAACAAACCGATTTATTATTTATGAACTGACCTTGTACAAATCACGATTTCTCTGCCCTGCCGGCAAATACATAATACACACATAACACTTGTCAAGGCTAAGGGGAAAGTGAGCAAGAAGTGGAGTCGGACTGGGTAACAAGCAAAAAATTCAATGCAACGTGCTATCCAGTTGTGGTTATAAAGTAGGAGGTTCGGTTGGTCTAGCCTGTGTATATTATTCACTGTCTTCGGTGCCTAAACCCAGCTTTCATGCAAAGAAAATTGAAAGAAAGGCGTAAACAAAAGGTGTATCGTGTGTCTAATACAAAAACTGAATGAATTGCAACGTTTATAAATTTCACACTGTACGCTGCGTTTAGGAGGAACTAAAAGTTTATAAATTGGATCTACAAGATCTACCGTTTAAATGCGGGATACATAATAAGATATATTCTTAAAATATGTGAGCTTAAATCTATATGTATTTGATATGTATTTTATACTTCACTTGTTCTAACAATAAAGAAGACTTGAAGTATTTCTCCATTCTCACACTTTAACGTAGACACGGTTGCCTCAGCTCGTCGATTGCTTAATTCGGAGTCATGTTTAGGTGAAGTGTATGTGTGCATGCTTGCACTTGAGCCTGAAGTCAGGGAAGTGGAGAGACTTGAAAGCACGCATTCAGAACCGCTAGCTCATGGCTACACATTAACCTCATCTGCTCTGCTCGCTTTTGTAGATTCGACATGTGTTCTAGTCTTGCGAGTCTGTTATCGATGTAATCACATTGGAAGTGAAGTGAGGAAAGGCAGGAAGGAATGAAGAGCCAATTTACGGATTTTCTGATTCGATTACAAGATAGTCGAAAATGAAAACCTCAAGCATAACGTCTTTGACGTGTTTGAGGTGAAAATTGATCAAATTTACTGATAATTTTGACAAGGGCTAATTGAGAACTTTAAGGGACTTGCTGTGAGAGTAGAAGAACGCTATATATCATGCTCTCATCGGTATCCCACTGTGCTTATGCTTTTGTTCCCAGTTTCACATTAATAAACTCAATGTACCCCACCCAGAAGGGATGATGTAATAAAAGCAGGCTACAAATAATGTGTATAATATATATGTATTTGTGAGCGTTTATGGTGGCAGGATATGTCATGGTAGTGACGTATTTTAGACCGAGTTTTTGATGGGATATTATGCTATATTTCTCTCTCATTCTCCGTAACACTTCAATAAACTTATCTTTCTAGAACAAACAATTAATCATGCCAGCTTATATAGCATTGCTGGTCAGAGACAGCCACAACATCAAACCCTTGTGCACTTCAGAAACAGTCATTGTGCAGGACTACGAGTAGATGAAAGGTTGGAAGTGTTGCTACTACTCATATGTATTATGCAGGAAAAGTGTTTATTAGAAGAACCACAAGTGTTCCGAATAAAATTCATGAATTCTACTCCCCCCTCAGCCCGACCTAATTTCAGAGATATGAAGAATGAGAGCTTTCAGTTAGATTGTAAATATTATGATAAATGTTGCTGCATTGTGAAACCGAGACTATGAGGTCGACTTTTAGCAGCAGTGGTAGTGAATATATATACTTAGTTCATTATGTTCGTATAATTTATAACGTATTTTAATACCTGTTATTTAAACGTTTTTTCGATATGAAAACCATAAACATTCATAATTTAAATGGAAACCGGATGTCTGTTAGAAATTTCTCTAAATGCTTACTAGCTTGCTCTATTTTATGCTAAATGGATTGCAAGGATTTGCAGTTTTTCTTATTAAATATTTAACAAGGTCGTTTCGCTGTTGACTGAGTTTTTGACGATTTACCATAGACCATAGACAGTTTACGCTTGACTTAAAATATAGATAGTTTAAGCATCTCCATTCATTATCATTTAAACTTGTGATGTGACGATTGATGATAATTTATTTTCCTGGTCTAATTGAATGATATTTGCGAAATGGCGTCTTTTATAGACCTAACTTAATTTATAATCATATAAAAGCAAGGATTGAAAAATTATCGTAAACTAAGCTGTCAATTCGTTTAGCACAATACGTTTTTAGTTGAACATGGTCTGACTCGTGAAGTGGACTCGAGCAGACATTATTATCCAGTAGACACCAATGAATGCACAAATTGTGAGAAGATAGTGGAGCTTTACACAATGCAAAAGATTCTCTGACTTAGATATGGTGGTTTGCATGTGTATATGCATCCGTATAACTTTAGTCGTAAATGCATCTAACAGATCGCCAAGAGAAATGGAAAAGGGCAACAAACTTCACAAAGGCATGACATTCTTCTGAATTCTTTGAATATGTGCGTACATGTGAGGGGCGGCCAAACGAATACATATTACATCGTTCCAAAAGTCATTGAGCGCAGCACTGAATGCATAACGAAACCCTCTGGAGATCCAAAATGGAGCATCAAGCTTCAACTATACATACCTATAGGCATATTGTAGTAAAACTGTCATCACGTCGACTTTAGTGCGCCACGTACATGTATACATACACACACGATTTCGAATGGATATCGGGAAGAAACTTACAATGGTACGTTTTATATGTGAGTATATAGGTGATAGAGTATGGTGAATGTTGTAGAGAAATGGAACAATTGTATTAAAATATAGTTTCCATTATGTTTATTAAATTGAATACAGTACACGATCTATAGATTGACTGTAATTTTGGATAAATTCATTGCCATTTCTATATTCAATCAATAATGAATGGTCTGGTCAATTGTGACGTTTCAAATCTTTATATCAATAGTACACTTACAAAAAGAAGCTTTTGGGTCCAATCATATTGTTAACCTAAAAATGAGACAAAAGTCATTATTTACTCCTTTGCGAATGCAACAAGAAGGGTAACTTCACTCATCAATGAGGAAACTCCCACCCGATTACAACAATTCTACTCACGAGCACAATGAATTCGAAAACAATACAGACAAATCAGTGATCAAGTGGCTCTCACATATACATCCAAAACTAGAATCCCTGCTGCTATACTGTCCATGATGCAGCTATCGTATATATAGGTATATTTCTGCTGGCATGACTAGGACATTTCTTGTATGAATGTAATCGTAATCGTTTGACAATAAGAGAAAAGGCAGTGAAAGCATCACATCATCAGTAATACTTTTCCTTGTTTCCCATACACTCCCTCTGGGTTGTAAGTTCTTTTTCTTTCTTGGCCAACTTCCAATCTACTCAAGATTATGCATTAAACAACTTGCTCTAGCTTTCTCTCTTCCCTCAGCCAACAATAGGGAGAGGAAAACGTTTTACTCTAAAAAAACCAAGTTCACTTTTCCTTGTAGTTACTTGTATATATATGGTTTGAGCTTATATGTAGTACTTTGCATTGTAACCAGTTAGAGAAGAATCTACTTTTTTAATAAAAAGACACTGCGTATATATTGAGCCCATTATTGGCAATTTTAGTTTACAAGTTTACTTTCTCTCTAGTTGTACTGGGCTCGAGCCTTGATAAGTTTTTCTTTTATTTGTACAGCTCTCAAAATCAGTAACATTAAAATCTAAATCCTTGAGAGAAGAGAATGAGAG
>JAANSM010000367.1:0-30612 GCA_036850725.1 Orchesella villosa | reverse complement strand
TTCGATGCTTCTAAATTACAGCCTGACTTTAGCATTCTATTAGATTTATCAAAATTATTCAAAAATTAGGCAATTCGATTTAAATGCTAAATTAAAATAGTGGCAATACTGGCAATCTATAGCAATCAACTAACGCTTCATAGGGACAGATTATATGATATGATTTATATCTCTACCACAATACAGTTGAATTGAAGGGCTAGCATACTACAATCGAATCGGGAAAATGAAAATTACATTTTGCTGTACAGAAAAGTGACAATTCCCAGCCTCCGGTCCAATTTCATGCGCCGTCATGTCATTTGAAAGCACATTTCCGTGCCCATTACGCATTCGTAGCCAATACCGCCCTACCCAGAAAGCTTTTTAGAGCAGATGTACTTACACTTACAGGATCAAACTAAAACTGAAATTTTAGCCATCGTCAACGATCTAATTCATGCTGAAATGAACAGAGAAATGTTGTTACTATATATATGTATTTATAACACTATATATTATATATTAACCAGGGCTGCTCTCATACTATGGGGTTAGGTCACATGAAATAGGGGAATGGGGCTTTATTCAAAAAACGGGCATGAAAATGTTTGCCATACGTCGGTTTAATGAGGTACAAGCGGGATATCGGAATTCAGAAAAGATTTTCATCCCCGTTTTGAAAAAGCCCCAGGTCTCGTATTTCATATCTCCAAGTAAGCTAACCCAATTGGGATATCCGAATTCATAGTATAATTGGTCCAAATGGGTCTCCTATCCAATCAAGACAATAATATGTCATTGGAAAGGAAATTTTATGCTGATCATATTTCGGACGGAGCTGTTTCCGCAGATATTGACCCGATAGGGTGCCTAGTTACCCGACATGTCATTCATGATTGTGTAAATGGTAATGAAATATTGTGACTTCTATAATAAAATAGGTTTGGTTAGGAATTCAAGTACTAAGGATGATACAGATTCGTATGCTACTATTGCTACTATATACGCACTCACTCAAATGACATGTAGGATTATCGGGTAACTAGGTACCCTATCGGTTTAATATCTCCGGAACCAGATCCGCCCGCTTGGATGAATTTTTCCGAATTCACGAAAGATTTCCATCCACGTTTTGAAAAACAGTCCTAGTCTCGTGTCGTATTTCGTATCTCCAAGTGAGCAAACACATTAAATGAAAGCAGCCCTATAACCACCTATAACATTTCTCTGGAAATTAAAGTTTCCAATGAGAAAAGTAATCATTTAGAGGTAAGCCACTGCAATAAAAAATAATTTTCTATAAGAAAATTAAACGTAAGCTATTGAAAAGGGGTTCAGTTTTTCTCGTTTTAGATGACATCGATTATGATGATTTAGCTCACTGATGCTTCAATGTGATGCCGAATCCATGTAGATTATAAGGCGAGCCAAACGTTTTGAAGTCAACAACTATGTATCTTGTAATTACCATAACCCAAGAGTGTTTGGTTGTGAGTTCGTAAGGGAATTTCAATGCAGGAATTGAAGTCGCCGCTATGCAATTAAAAGACGAATAATAAACCCTTCCCATTCTATTTGTTTGCTATCTCCGTCCAAAATTAATGAAAATGTATATAAGTCGTATACCAATCGACAGAACGTGAACATAACCATTAAAGCAACAATTAACCTAGATATAAAGTATCGCAATTCAACAGCTAAGGAGCTAATGCATTCTGAATTCAAGCCCAATTAAATGCTTAAAGTTCTTTGTCGTAAACGGCATGTGCTTACATTATAAGCGTTTGGGTCTCCAAAAATATGCAAGTGAGCATCGCATCGTCAACGTCATTACGGCATCTTTTGCCTCACTTTCACAGTCTTTTCTTTGTCCTGTAGAAATGTGAGCCCTTTTTATTTACGTTTTATATTAAGGTCGTGCCGAGTGCATTAATTTTCGAAGCAAAAGCAAACCCAATAGCTTTGATGATAACGTTTATATGAAATTCATACACACTTTGTGCACGCCGATATATGAACGCAATGAAAGCACAGAGTTTGAGTACAAAGACGCTTTTCCACGATAAGCAATAAAAGTCATTAAAAAACTTCAAGTGGCTCTTGAAGATGTGTTCAAATTATGTATATGTGTATGTACGCAAAAGGTTTTTTTTCAACGAGTATACATAAACTTACACACAATATTCCGCTTTAGTCGAGTAGGACACACATGCAAACATCTACAAAGTAATGTAAAACCTGCTCCATCCTAGATATTATGTTGTGTGCTGAGCTAGGAGAAGGTGTTACATATCTTCAACTTGTAAAGATCAAGGCTTACGTATAAATAGACATATACAGATTCCTAGTATCTAACTTAAAATATACTCTGAGATTTTCTATATAATTTGAATCTCTTTCCTGATGAGTGCTATTCTCGAAAGATCAGTGCCATTCTTGTGTGCAAAGACGGGTATCCACACAACACACAATTCCTTTATCTCAACCGAGTGTCTCACTCTCTGACTCGGTGTCAGACCACTTCTTATGATAACAATGTTGACACTGCTGTTCTACAAGAGAAAAGCACTTCGTTTCTCTACGTGCTTTTACTCTCCCACATACTTTCCATTCCATCATCGCTATCTCCTTTAGCTCTCTTCTTCCTTCCTTTCATTTCCTATTTCATCATGATCATTATCGAGTCCATGAGACTGTCTTCTGATTCATACACTGTTATAATCTCTAGGCACATATATATCGCCTCTCGTTGATAGATTCTTACTTTACGTTAATATATAGAATCAAATACATAAGTACTACTTTGTAATACCACGTAAGTATCTACTTTGTGATTCCACCTTTTTTCATCTTGTCAAGTGCTCACGAAATCATATCAAGTCAAGTGTGTACATTCAAGTTGTTTCAGGACGCCTAATAAGTATGAAGTACTTATCAAGTCTCCTGACTAGGCTTACAAGCTTTTTTTTATCTTTTTGTAATTTGATACCCTTTGAACTAACCAAGATATATATGCTTTGGTTTATCTTCAATCAGTAATTCTTGTTCTAATAATACTTACGATGGTGTTCAGGAATAGAAAAGCATGCAAACATAGAAAATTCCAATTTAAGGACCTTCGTTTGCAAAGGAAGCAATTGGATGAAGTAGATTAAAGGGGAACCCATTTGGAAAAGAACGTCATGTGCTTTATGTACGTCGTACGTACGTGTTGCAGTACATGGTACTTGCTTGAACACTTTGCATTCAGCTTTTTAGACGTAATTTATTGAATGAGTTTTTACAGAATTGCACGATCAGTCAAGAGCAGAAATTTTGTTAAAAAGTATTCATGCTGAAAGCCACATGTTTACAAAGAATGCTCTTATTACGTTGGCGGGACAAACTTATTATTACATAGATATTAGGTTCGATTGAAGAACTTACAAACGTACAGTGGTATATACAATGCTATATATATATATTGAGTGGGTAATTTTCTCGTCTTTCATATCGACTTCAGAGACACCAAGAATTTAAAGAGGAATGATCAACGTGTCTATGTGAAGTTTTGCTTGCCGCTCGCTCGTGAGGTGTATAAACACTGGAGTTGAATTTTTCCTTGTAAGTTCAAACCAAAGAATCTCTTTTGGTTATTATAGAATTCCTTTCAAATTGTTTTCCCTTTGATCTCATTCAATTCGAATGTGAAAAAGGGCATCCCTTTTGCCAAGAAAATTTAACCGATTGCTGGCAACGAAAAGAATAGAGATTCTCGTTATGCCTTCAGTTTGCTGCATCTTCCTCGCTCCCTTGTACGGTGTATAAAATATACGGATAATCTAGTTTTTGCTCAAATGCTCACAGCACTTCTACACCGCTGCGATTCTGCAAGAAGCACTCACAACATATCCTGTTTTCTCCTTCACCTTTTCTCTCTCAGTCCTTCCAGTAATATTTCCTTTCTCCCAGACATTTTTTTTTCTATTTCCTTATCCAACTACATTTTTCATAGATGATATAGCACAGTTATAACTGGGGCCATGACTGCATGTGTGCAAGTTTTGTTCCCGGTTCTCGTGTGTGTGTAAGTCTATGATATCGGTAAATCAAAATAAAATTGAAACTGGGCTCAATGTAGGAACGTCCAAAACCCTCCTTTTTTCTCCTGTATAAAATCAAGTGTACACATGAGACCAACTCTCCTTTTCTCTCACGATTATGTCCTACATTCATATATAACGAATAATCTGGTTCCATCCTTAATTCACCCATGTACTGCATGTAACTACTGCCTACTTCATTCATGTACTTCTTTTTTCCATTAAGAGGACCTTCCGTCTTGCTTTTCTACTTTCTTTCTCCGTCTTTAATGTGTAGCTTTCTAGATTTATCTAGAGAAATGTAGCGATGAAATATAATATCCCATCAAAAACGAGCAAGTAGGAAAAAAGAACGAAAGGAAAAAAACTCTTGATTTTGGTTCTGCTGTTCGCTCCCACTGCATTTAATACAGATATTCTATTACCATACGGTTCAAATCTTGTGCTCCTAGCTGTATGCTTTTGGTACACTTATTTTTCCTGTTTCAGGCTGCCCTCAAATAAGAAAGAATACTTATAAATATAAAAAAAGCCTCTGCGAAACTATAAATGTACAGACGGAGATTGTTACGGACATGCGGAGGTATAAGCATGCATCATGCTCCCTCTTTCTCTCCCATAATATTTCTGTCTACATGAATATTATTTTTTGTTGATATGATTGTAGAGATAGAAAGAAAGCACAAAAATATCAGTGAGAAAATTTACTTCACCTTGTGTCAGCTATTTTATCCGTCCACATTTCTCAGAAGTAAATGACACAAGTAAGTATGGATGTGGTACATTTACCTCTACCTTTTTACTCTCTCTCTCTCCCTCTCTATCTTGGAGAAATATATTGTCGACGAAGAGAACGCATCGAAACCATGTGTATTTAATAATACATTACGTTGAAATAATGCTGAAAAGTCTACGTTCTGAAGTAATACTGCCGGTAGCACTGTTATTATAGGGCTTGCATCAATACGTTCTTCTGAGTGAAGTTGTCCAGAGTGAAAACATTGCAGAACGAGAGACGAGAAAGCTGCAAGACTGCTGTTACCAAACACACACTAAGTTAGTCACTGCGATTCTTGCAAAAGATGAAAGTAGTCGTTTCATGCTACAACAATGAGAATAGCAGGCATACACAGATGACGGCATAGCGTAGTCGTAGTGAAAGAATAGTGCCATTATATTGATAAACGCCTTTTATATATGCTGTGCAATGTTTGTGTTCTCATTCTCATACATAAGGACACGCTAGTTATTGTGACTGTTGGATATGTAGTGAAAGTTAATATTTTTTTCTCCTTTTTTTGCCATTATATATCGCCCTGCAAGGTTTTATCGTGTCTTGTCATTCCACCGCTCGTGAGCCTCTGCTGCAAACCCGGAGACATGCACTCATTCAACGTTATTTCAACAGCAGTGTGGGATGGATTGTAATATGTTCTGCTATCTAAACAGGAGAAATGTCCTTAAATATGAACGACAGTAGAGATGTGCCACTAACAACACATGTATAGATTACAAATTCATAGAAAAACGAGCATGGCTTTATGAAACGCTTTCAAAACACAATACATTTACATGTGGTTAGATATAGTTTGCAATTCACGTTGGGGTGTGTTCGGTGTACAGTAGATATACATTTACCTGTGTATCATTTGTTACGCTCAATCTTTCTTTTCAAGCTCGTCTCGTGTTCGTGCTATGTAGATACCTATTCAACTTAATAACTGAATTTATGATCCCAACACAACCACCAAACGTTACACCGCATTGCTGACGTTTGGCAAACTTGTATGGTTAGGTTCAATCTTTTGCATTTCTCCCACTTTCGTGTGTGTATCCTTTTACCGGGTAAGAAGTTCTCGTTTTGTTATTTTAAGCAAGATCAGGGAAAGCCTTTTTGATATGACTGTTACCTGACAATCAAAAATGACAGGTTGTGCTTATCATGAAATAATGATGCACAAAATGGAGAAATGTGAAACCTCTCCACTGTCAACCGTAAGGTACGTGTCGCATTTCAGTTGATATTCGTGAATACTCTTTGAAGGAAGCTAACCAAAATTTTACGGTTTCGGAATGTCATACCACTGAAAAACACGTTGATGCTGGTGAAAACGCGATCTTTTACTGATATAAGGCGTATATCAATACTACAACGGATTTGTGTGATATCGAATAATATTTTTTATTATTCATGAGAGAAAAATATCAGTTGCTAGACATGCACTGGAGGCAAAAAATAAAAGCATTTGATATGTATTTGGCAGTTGTTACCAAATAATCTATAGCCTATATTTTGTTCTTTTAAGCATGTTCTATGTATGTTCCGTTATATAGTCATATTTTGAGATTTGTCGACTTTTTGTCAGTTTTGTACACACAGTAAAGCTTCTACTATAAAAGTATTTTGTTTAGTTATGCACATACCAAATTGTTATCGTTAACATTATTTGTTGATTTCAATTATTAACGAATTAACTTTTATATCTGCACTCAAAAAATGGTTTGTAAACATGGATAATTTTTTTGTAGTGCACAAAGTACCCAAGGATTACCACACAACTTTATGCTAGTATAAAAGTGTAATTGAACTGAATTTTCTTTTACTAATTCAAGGGCTATAAAGTTACTGTTTCTCAAGCTAATTTTTCGAGTACATTTTATATGATATTTTTCCTAACATAAGCGCACATATAAGAGCACATAAGCACACGTTTAAGATTATATCCAGCACGCTGAAATAAGCAGCATTTCAATGATAACTCATCGTAAGTATTGATCGATCTACCTGTGCACTTCCAAAACAGCAGATGTATGAATACGAAAGTAACAGCGTTTAATAATACGCCCACGTCTAGTTGTATATTTTTTCTTTGATTCTCAAATTGTTAGTAAGAATTCTTACCATATGCCTTCTTCGAAAATAAAATAAGGTATATAAGGAAGAAGAGTAATGGGATGAAACAAAACGTAAGCCCATATTCTAGTGAACTCTTGATCGGATTATTAGAGTAAAATGACTTTTGGAAGAAAGGCCGGATTTGGTATGAACACTATGGGTTCGTGAACTTTGGTAATATAAGTAATCTAGTGCTGGTTACGCGAGCAGAACAAGACAAGCTTATGTGGTTATCTGTAGTCCACTCTCTACTGGAGATTACACGAACACGACCCATCGCAGAAATCCATTATTTTGAGGTGGTTGGAAAGCATCGGAGGTAGGGTCCCAAGTAACAGTAATTCACAGCTCAATTCAATCTCATCCATTCACATTATTACTGAAAGAGTAGAGTAGAATGCGGAATAATATGTTGGAAAAATTGAGTTTAGATAAAATAGAAAATGGAAGACACATTGAAGTTTTCATTTACAAAATGAAAATCCCCTAGATTCTCTACTTTGGTGGTTTGATATCTTTTTCTTTTGACCATTCTTTTTTGTGCCCTTACCGGCAGACAAGAAACTATATATGCAATAAGAATTGAACCAGGTAGAATAAGTTTTCTTCAGAATAATAATAAACTTGCTGGTTCCAGTTCTTCACAGCAATACCCACTGCAGAATATGACTTGAAATCTTTATAGGAACATATTTCAACAAGCACCAGTTTCCACAAGTTAAAATCTTAAGCAGATTATAAAAAGTAATTATTTCTAACGATATCAATCAATGGAGAATCCAATATTGATGGGATTTGTCATATAATATTATCGCTTTTTCAAATGATTGTCACTGAGTATATTAATACTTTTTGTAATGTGTAATCAAAATCAAGTATAAATATGGTGGTAGTGGTAATGCTTCATAAAGTGGTAAGTTTCAGCCTATCATATCGTAGCATTCGTATTCGTAGCTAACTACCCATTATGTTTTGTCAGTAGTTTTTTCCTCTGACTCTTTTTTTACTATAACTGAACTGCAAAAGCTGATGTACTAAACTGTGACATGACATACTAAACTATTGTATCAAACATTTCATATGACGACACGCGCATTGAAATGCATATATTCCTAAATGATAACATAAATACATCCAAATGCAGCATACTTTTGAGTACATAAATTACGTATGTGTAGACATGTATAAACACATAAAAAGACTTAATATGCAGCTCTAGGTTGTAACAGTTTATGCTTACATTCATCACATCACCCGTAACATGCAGTATTTCTTGGAACGATTGACATTTTGTTTATCATCCAATACGCAGAAGCAGCAACGCAGATATACGCGCTCACGATCAATAGAAAGTTATCAACTTTATTTTCAACAGCTTGTGCTTATTTATATCACCCATTGCTCTAACGATGATGAAATTAATATTTGAAATAGGGACAGCAAAAACACCAACTAGACTAGATGAGGACTACCTAAATAGAACTATTACCAAGAAAAGAAACCACTACGCCTTCAATCAATTTCATTTCAAACGATGCAGTTTGAAACAAAACAAAAAATTTACTGTATAAATTAGTAAAGAGATTATAAAACCTAATAAAGTTGATAGTTTTTAAACGATGAAATGAAATTTTTACAGGACACCATCAACCATGCATAAATACTCACATGCTCAGACAAAACTGTAATATAGAACGTAAGTTTCAAAGACCTCTCATAGGTAACAGGTCCATTCTATAAACGTGTACGTGTATCGTGTATACCTTCCAAAAATAACATTCAAATTCACACACTCATTCATTTCACGCAATCAGATAGTGAATAGACAAGGATACAACTGTGGTATGCAAAACTCCTTTCACAGTAGAAAGCGTGAATGATGCATGAATTGAGGTGACAACACAATAATAAATTACCTGCAGTGTTAATGTCCTCCTGTTGCATTTAGTCAATCGAAACGTGAATTCATCATCTATTATGTACACACACACAAGATAGCACGCACATTCAAGCACACATAGATAAGGCTATTGCTATTTGGATCGTAAAAACAGTGCACTTTGTGATTCTTGTTATTGAAATACGAGCCGGTTTTATTGATATGCTAAACAAAATGTATTAACATCACATAATATCAGTTCGCATCAACAGGAAGTGTGAATATATAGAAACAGGTGGGGTGTATTGGAGTCTTTACTTTTACATTCACAATCTGCCGAATACTTTTGGTGTCTGGTATCGACAATCACTACACAATAAAAATGCAATTTCAAATGCACACAAAAGAAACACAACAGATTTTCTCTTTTTAAATGCACAATATATAAACATATGCACTTGCAAAACTAATTCTCACACTAAATTCTAGCACATCTTCAAATCTATTGAACTAAAGATGATAGAATCTCACAGAATTCTGTTTAAAGTGAAATGATGAGAGCGTCAATACACAAAAAGATTCGTGTTGTGCATACCAACTTTTGAAGAATGAGAAGAAGTATAAGGAAAAGTTAAAAATGAATAAATATACTTCTACTGGCAGTTTTAAGACAATGAGTCTTTTGTTATCAAGGATTTGATGATGATCCCCAAATGTGTTCTTGGATTTCAGTGTGGCTCGGCAAAAACATTGTGCACTATGACTGCGGTTGATGTGAACTGAGAGAAGGCTGTCAGACAACTAGTGCTACTACAAATTACATGCACTTGCTTCTTCCCAGTAGACCCACGATTGAGAAGCATGCATTGAATCCAATGGTTTTACTTAGGTACACGTCATATGATACGCAAACATGCTTATAGATAAAGATGGGAAGTGAGCAAAGTAGGAATGTAATCCCACAGTAGCAGAAACGCTAATAACAATAAGGTTTTTTGGGTACACAAGAAGCACCGTGATGCTCAAATAACAAAATTCATGCATGCAAAGAGCAGAAAAGTACTTGCAAACAGGTTACATATAGATATGCATAAGCATGCGATCAGTGGAGCATTTTTCACTTAATGTATATGATTCAAAACAAAAGTGCATATTATTCGTTTTTTACTCGTTGTCTGTAACGTGTTCCTTTAGTATCTAAGACATTGAATATTGGTCAGTTTATCCGTCGGCAGTACCCAAACTACTAAGCAGAACTTTGGTTGTGTTGTGATCTAACAAAATCTAGTACAATGCATTTGTAGAGATCGTGCAATAGCAATGCTTTGGTTAGCAAGTTAAAAAGTCTGAAGGACATAATGTCAGCCCTATTCTAAAAGTCATCGATGGAAAAACCCAGAAAGTTGAATTTAACCGTTAATTGTTGCTAATATTTTTAAAATCTCATGGAGTTTATATGTTTTTATGTAGTCATACAAAATCATAAACTGTGAAGTGACTGTCAGAAATAATTCACTACTTTATTTTACAAGTATGCTAAAGGCGAAGAACCCCATCTGCATAAAACTGCTGGACAGATGTAAATCATAAACTGAAATACCTAAATGGATGTAAATTCGTTTCGTCTTCATCATAAATACTAGTTATAAAAATGCTTCTCTTATTATATATTATGCCACATTTGCATTTGCATTTCACATTTGGCATTTTATTACCTGGCATTAAGGATATTTTAGTTGAGCCATCAAATTTATTAAACATGGCTTACGTTTGCATAGTTGAATAGACTTGTAGTTTATTCATCTTCTCTCAAATCCAAAGCTATTTTTAGACATTAAAAACCGGAAGCAGTAGTATTAAAACAGGACTGAAATGTTTATATTAATAGTAAGGATCATGCATTCGTCATTCGAGCGTAATATTGTAACTTACGAACACAATGAAATATCATAAAAATTAACTTAGATATTCTTTTAAGCTGTTTCGTCCAAACTTCCATTATTCCATGCTTAGCGTACTTTATTGACCAATTGACTACACTCACTTAAAATGTGAGCTTGAAATCGTGAGACGAGACATCACATTTGTCCCACGCCCTTCCCTTGATCAATCAAACAATCTCTTCTAATGTTGAATATTTTACTTCTTGAACAGCATGCAGTATAACACATGCAATACTATACAATGTACAATATTCAATACGAAAAGAAAAATATATACTCTAGTATCAGAAAACTAGCATGCAAGTTAATACATGCGCATCTACTGTAATTACATGACCATCGGAAGTATTAAGTATTTTAACGTTTGCTGCAAAATCGTTAAATCATAGAATGCTCGACGACAAATATTAGTGACAAACATTAATGTGTTGATATTTATTTTTAATGGATTCTTCTTTCGAGGAAATAGACATTACATAATATACATCACAACACAACTATGATCTAACCAAAGCTCTCCAGCATTCAAAGTAGTGTCGTAATCACCAGGATTAAATGACATCTTGGAAATTCTTCGCGATAAGATATATAGCATATTAACTCCTGAAACGTATATATTTCTTGAGATTTTTGTTTACGTTTCTGTTTCTCACTACAAACTTAGATGTTCATACTGAGTATATTATCTGTAGTAAAGTTATTTCATGCGCCTAAGCATGCTTCGATTAATGTGTTTGCGAGTTGAATTTTTCATCTTACATCTGTCAGCAAAATGTTTTCTTTGTAGTCAGAAAAATAATCATGCTCAAGAATTTTCTGTTGCAAGAATTGGAACCAACGACATTATAAAACCTAGCCTTAACTTGTAACTCCAGGTTTAATGAAGCTTACATTAAAATGTCATGTCAGCAAACAGGAAAATGCGTGTATCCTTAAAACGACGTCAGCATTCCAAATAATGAGACATGCCTACATGGGGGGTAATTTCATGATTTTATTTTTAAGGAGGACAATATATAAAGTCCAAATTGGATGTGCTATATTGCAGGAATGCCTTAGCTAAATCGGAAGCACGTACATTAAAACGCACTAATTAGTAGATTGGAGTCTCAAGGGATATAAAAATCAGCAAAAAGGATGACTATGGAAGTTTGCTGAAAATCGATATGCATTACACACGGGCCTACAATTTCGTGGAGAGCAGAGGACTATACGAGACAGTAATCTATATATAAATTGTATAGGATCGAGAAAGCGTTAACAGGTTGAAAAGGATGCTATTAAATATTATTAACCTGCTGATAACGAACGCTCAAGAATACGAGCTGATCGAGGGAAACACAGAGTTCCTCGAGTCATAGGCGTATTTGAGCTCATTGCTCTGGAAATGAAGCATAATTGGATATATAATTAGGTCATTAGTGTTAATGGGGCATACTTAGATTACACAGCTCGATTTTCATTTGCCTTACTGTATTTTAGGCTACAACGAGCTAGGTCTTGTTGGGTAACTCTAACTCTCATCGCCAGTGTGTAAGAATTTGAAGTGGCAAAAGCATTGAAAGAGAGGTTCTAGAACGCGATCCTTTGTTCAAGCTAGACCTGATGAAAATACACAGCGTAAAGAAACTGACATTCGTTGAGGAGTTCAAAAGATGAGGCAGCAGCACACCTACAGCATGCCACACACACACAAGACCTTTAGTGTACGCTTTCACTCAAGCTGTCAAATACTTCATGAATCTATGAAGTGGATTACATAAGCTACGCTACAGAGATCCGGTTTGATAATTAGGAAAAACTATATTTTATCCAACATTCCTTAGTATTTCTATGCTCTTCCTCTACTTGCCATTGCTACACCACCACTAATACTGCTACTATTTTTACCATTATGTCGACTGTCGGGAGAATGAAAGAAACTGGAAGACAAGAGCTTGGCCTAATATTATTTGGACAGGGGAAATTCCACTCCACCAGTCTTCTTTACAAAGCCGATTGTACCGGGTGACTTCGGAGAGTGCCGAAATGCTGGTCGAGCAACCCTCTTTCCCGTTCTCACTCTGCTTCTTATATACTTTCCAACTATATGTCCACAGTCCACATAGAGAGAGAGAAAGAGAGGAGACTACAGACTTTTTGACTGCTCACTGTTCCTTTGGACCACGTCAGTAGTTTTACTACAAAACTACTATTGCTCTCGTTAGTTTTAGAACATACATGATAATGCGAAATACATTCATACCTTTTCCCAAGCAAAAGCACTTCTACACATTTCCGTTGCCTTTTTCTCTTCCCTATTGCCACATGGAATAGTTTCACTCGCATCAGAGAGCCAAACTACTGAGAGAAACAGAGGGAGAAACACCAGCGGCTTTTCACTTTTTTACTCACTTTTTATATGCATGCTGGACTGGACTGAAGGCTCTCTCTCCGAGCTCTGTGTGTTTAAGTTACATCAAATTGTGTACTTTTGTTGTAATGCAACACGGCATGGTAAGTACCTCACACAATGCTGGCTAGACTGGCTATAGGTTTACACTTTCTACTACTTCCATATTCTTACCCACTACGATTTACTACAAACATTCTCCTTCTGCCTGATTATTAGTACGGTTGCACAAGTGGAAGTAGCCCGATAGTTTCTTTTCCTGCTTAGTTTACTTCACCATTTTCATCCGTTATACTGATATTTCCGTCATCATCTAGTATAAAAGTTAATAGAATCCATGTTTAAGTCAGTAGTGTAAAAACTCTCTCTCTCTTTCTCCCTTTACATCTCTTCTGCTTTCTGTTGGAAAGGTTCACGTTTCGCTGCTGCTAAAATAGTCAAGCTGCTCGGGAAGTAAGTACAGGGAACAGCTAGAGACGGTTGTCCAGAAAAGTGTGCTCATATGTTTGTACGTGCAAGCATCTGTGCATTATACTTTATGTGTGTGGATATTACGGGTTTATGCTTCTAGCTTAAAGTTCTTGCTCCCGTTTCTAGATAGCCATTTGATAGGACTACTAATAATACCAACACCTACCAACCATCACGCACGTATCCAAACATCTTGCATGCAAGCTTTCCAAGAAACGCCTATTTATATACATGTGTTATGTGTATACTCCATTAAGTACAAGTGATTTTCCTGAGGTAGCAATTGTATTATTGAACTTCCACTAGTCAGTTAGCGTAACAGCACAAAAAAGATATTAGTGCACTCTGAACCCCGTTCTTCTTCGTTTGCTCACTTTTCTCTGACTCTGAGTTACTTAAGCTATTTGTACTTTTACTCAGAAAAGGGGTAAATGGTAATTGTATTGTCCTATACCTTGCATACATATATATATACACAAGTTTCTATGTTTTATATTCAGCACATTACCATCAGCATGAATGCTGCATGCACCAGCAACCAAGTTTGGAAAGTGAGAAAGAAATAGAATTAATTCCTATACTTGTGTACTCGTATGAATGTACATTATATTCACATGTTGCAAGTTATGCTTAATTGTGCAATACCTTTACTTCACTCCCGATTCCTTGGAATCTCCGCCCATGTCTTTGCATTTAAGTATAAACATTAATGCGGATTACTATCCCAATTGCTCACCATGCACATTTTACAGTACCATGCCATGTTTGAGAATTAGAAAAGGTATCCTATTTCTATAGTTTTGCATACGGTCCCTTCTCTACGTTCAACTTGCAGGGAAGGTGATTTGACTATTTGAAAGTACGCATGGTGTTGAGTATGTTCAGGCCAGATAGCAAAATGGCAAGTGAATGAGTAAGTAAGTACGATGCCGTAAGTGGTGCCAAAAAACTCTGGCTAGCGACGAGGTAGTCATATAATAAATTGCAGAGAGATACGCAGGAATGCTGGTTGCTGCAGCATCATGTTAGCGTTTTGCATTGCATGGTTAGAATTAACTTTGTTGAATTGAACAATTTTTGAACAATTCAGTATTATTTTATTCCAAAGTATTAGAACATCGGCATCAATTCCAGCTGAAAAATTCTTCGAACTTTGAACAACATCGTTTTACGGAATATTGACGTAAAAAGCGTGATCATAAGCTAACTTTCCGAAAATGAAGTAATAAGCGATACCGCACCGTCAAATAGAATGCTGAGATTGTTTGCATTCATAGAAAATACTATGGCCTTTGCTGACTTTTGCTTGTCTATAAGGAAAACTGTGTCCTCATGAAGTACAGACCTATAGTAAGTTTTGCGGCTTATATGCACATAGAACACTTACAACATTACAAATGTTGTAAAAGTAAAAGAATAGGATCGATACTTTTTGCAGTGAAGGTTGGTTACTGGTTCATTCATGGCAGCTTTTGCTAGTATACAAGGGCTCTATATGGGATGATGGACTTTTCTATTACAGACAAGCAATTCATGCAACTCTTTCCCAAAAGCCAAGGGAGTACGTATGAGCTCATGTAAACCAACTCAGTTCGAATCTGTGTGCTGTATTATGTCGTTACACTCTTACCAAACCACCAACGCACAAAAACATGCGTTTGTATCAGCCGATGAAGTAGGTCCGTGTACAATACAACACACCATCCTACTTTCTCCATTCAAAATGTAGTAAAAATGTGTAGTAACTGCTACACAGCATGCAAATACACATTGACAATACATATTGATAACGAATGCTGTGTTTCTGCCTTTCCTTGTCGTTGAATTTATACATTTTGCATAACCGTTATGTACTTCCCAGCTACGGTCAACCTTAAAAGTAGATGAAGACAAATGAACATGGCAAGCAAAATGTAACTAACTAGCCATATAGAATATAGAACTAGAAAGAGGTTCCAATCAAGACGGCCTAATCACATGTCGATCCTGATTAGGCCTAAAAAGTTATTTCAAGAGGCGAAACAAACAGCAACTTTATTCCTATTTATTGAATTTCAAAGAGTTTTATCAAATGCTTGTAAGCAAGATGCATAATTCATGTGTATAAAGTATCCACATGTGGTCATGCTCAGACAGAATGTCTTGACTGAATGAATATTTTCTCAATTAAGTTTCAAACTGTAATAAGCAGACAGGTCAGACATGAACACCATTAAATGTACGTACACTATAATCGTTATACATTTGGGGTTTGGTAAGCTCTAACAAACATTTTAAGAAAAATATTAATTCCGTTACGTTACGATACGTAATTTATATAACGATTACTTCTAAACATTGTGAGTAGTTTAATGAGACCCATTTTCTTACAGCTCTAATGAAGAGAACCGAATTAATCTTTGGCCATGTAATAAATCTTATCTTTTAACTCCAGCTTGGTCTAATTTGGGAATATGGCAGCGAAAGACAAAGAAAAGTACAAAAGAGATAAAAGGCTAGACAGACAAACACTACATCATTATGAGGAAGTTGTGCTTTACGCTTTGCCAGACGATATCATGCAGATTACACATTCAAGATGAAGGCTCTTAAAGGTGCTCAAGATCCTTACACACAGCCACGATGTTCTTTGTGGCTTGATAGATTGTATAAATTTTATAACTCTGAATACTCCAATTGTATTCCTCAAACAAGAATTGTTTTGGTTAACGACGGAGAAACGATTTGCGGGGAAAGAGGAAACAATAATGGATTGTTTGTGTGTGCATGTACGAAAGTACTTTAATACGCACGATGTCATCCATTACATCAGGTACATTCATCATCTCCTACCATAATTCTTAAATTTGTTGCTCACACGAAACGAAATAGAATTATATTATGTCATATTAAAGTAGTTACGTTTCAAAGTGGAAAGGTAATCAGGGTCTTGCAAAATCTCTTTATGAAACTAGGCAGTCTATAGCATTTTATGCCATAACAAAATGTACTCTAGAATAGCCATTACATTTCTGAAGAGATTTAAGCAGTAACGGCACTTATAATATCAAACTACTTGCTTCTGGCAAAAAAAAATGGCGACACCCCCTGAAACAAAATATTATATCGGATATCAGATGTCAGATTACGTAGGTTTAGCCACCTTCGCTCATATAATCTTCGAAGAGCGTGGTGTGGTCCTCGACACCATACATATAAAACAATATGAGTTACTATTCATCAATAATAACATTAAATCTGGAGAAAATTTCCCAAAAAGGGTGAAGTTTTATGAGGCAATAATGTTTAATGCTAGCTAGAGGGAAAGAAAAGACGACGTTTTGAGAACTTGAGCGACATGATAACCCCAGTTTTTTGAGACTACATTTATGAAACACCATTATATGAGAATGAAAATGGTTTATAGTTGGTGGATATTTTCATAATCATAACAAACAAATGTCAGACAGGGATTGTAACTTTCTCCGATTTCACCATACTTACTTGTATTGCACACCAGACATGGCGGCAGCATGAAATACTTCTTGTAAGCTACATGAATTTGAGATCTCACGCTTGAGATTACACTACACTTCTAGCGAAAGCGAACGGGTGACGTTCCAAAGCATGTTCAACGGGGAAAGATACTGATAGTACAGTTTAAGCCTTTGCACCACGCATATTACAAAGTAAAAATGTCTCTTTGTCCCTATATGTTGCATAATATGTATATTATTATGCCCATTTTGCTTCATGTCCCTAATTTAATATGATACTATGCTTGCATACGTATATTATGCGTGTTTTGGTTGTAAATTTACAATAATATGACAGTATATGCCTGATGCTTACAACCTTATAACAGTCAGTGAAAATAAAGCTTTTATTAATCTTAAATTACTCACAATCAGTCAATCCCGCATGCAGTCATTGCTCTCACTAGTTCCACGCATATTACAAAGTAAAAATGTCTCTTTGTCCCTATATGTTGCATAATATGTATATTATTATGCCCATTTTGCTTCATGTCCCTAATTCAATATGATACTATGCTTGCATAAGTATATTATGCGTGTTTTGGTTGTAAATTTACAGTAATATGAAAGTATATGCCTGATGCTTACAACCTTACAACAGTCAGTGAAAATAAAGCTTTTATTAATCTTAAATTACTCACAATCAGTCAATCCCGCATGCAGTCATTGCTCTCACTAGTAGTAATTAATTGTGGAGCTCTGCATATAAATGATAATCACTGCCATGAATTTAGTTACAAGTTTAATCCTACATGGAAGGTGTACACACGTCGAGGGAATAGGTAATCAGAGCAAAATTAAAAGGAATGTAGTGAAGAAAAATCCAAATTACTCACATTTGCACGTTCCCGTTTTTCGAAATTAATCCCAAATGTGTTATAACGGTAGAGAAAACTAAGGTTTCAAGTCTTATCCGCCAGCCTAAAGTTGGCCATTTTGGCAACGCATTAAGTACGATTATTTATTTCGTCCAACACGGTGCAAACTCTGGTTATTACCTCATAAATCCATCAAATTAGCAAGGAATACTTTTGCGAGAATCTTGACTTGTGTGTGTGTGTGTTCAAGTAGAATCACGAAATAAAACGATATAAAATCCATCCATTTGTTTTTAACAGGAGTTGAAGTTGAAATAATATTATTGTACATTCATAGGTAGAAAACAGTTTAAATTACGTGAGTACACACATCCTGCATCAAGAGGGTGAGTATATAACTATTATTATGAGCTGGGTTCTCTTCTATACATCACCATATCATGTGAATACAGTTTTTGAAGCTTCACAACCCAAAAAGTAAGTTGGCATGTAAGAGTGGAGTAATCATAATAATGATAATATAATGTGGATTTTAATATTATTAATGGCTAGCTCAGCAGCAGGAGCAGCTTGTCACCATAAAACACTGAGAAAGTGCAAAAAGTCCACATGAAGAAAGTAGAAACACACTCATGACTCACACACACAAAAGTACGGATTTACTTTAAAATAATCACGTTACATACATCACTGACTTGTACACAAAGAAGCACTTAAGCACATTTATATTTGTGTGTGTAATGTACTACCGCCACACGGCTGTTCTTACAAAATGAATCTATTCTACGGCATTTCCTTATCCATAATCCATACGTCGCACCTGCTCACTCCGTCACTTTGTCTGATTCACTCACAATTTCTCAACTTACTTATATATTATGTTACACAAAGTCACAGCAGCTCAGCGTAACTGCACCGGAAGTAAGGTGAAATCTGAGAGTCCCTTTGCATTAGTACTTGTGAAAGTTTTGCATTGCACTGACACTTTCTCCTCCAAAATCCTTTTCTCCACACTCTAAAATTTCTTCGACTCAAGATTTCATTATCACCAAAGTCGAACCAGTCTGTTGATTCTGTATTATATGATTTTATGATTTTCCCCTTCTCTCTCTCAAATCTGCATAAATTTTTGTCATGTTTTGTTAACTACTTTTGCACTCAACCAACCCCCACTTTTTATGGCAGTGATTTCATTTAAGTTTTATTATTTGTGAGGATTTACTTACACACACACACTTTTTTGTCATAGATTTATGAAAACTTATGCGTTTTTATGAATAAGTAATTTGACAATTTATGGAGTAAATCAGTGTTGATGGATTGTTTCAATTTTTTACACCTTAACCTCACACAAGTTATACACACATTTTGCAAACCTATGCACCAGCCGCACTGAAGTTCTTTTTAAACACACACAAACTTTATTGTTCGTCGTTGAGTGAAAGTTTATTTTACATTTTTAGCTGGAGTGTAGAAAGTGATGGTAAGATTACGAGAGAGAGAGAGAAAGGAAGGCTACGTGTATTATTGACTCGGAGGATCTGGGAACTGGTGGTCTGTGTCACACCGCTTTGTTTTAGTATACAGAGTTGCACACGAAAACCAGACCATCATCAGCAAAAGCAGCAGCAGCAGGCAACCAAGAGTCAGCTCCGTTCAGTTTTCTTCACATATACCCCACACACACAGTTGGAGGAGCACGATGTAATAGTTAAGACAGGAGCCTATGCTTATTCCTATATCTACAAAGTGTATACAGGAGATTATTACACACATAGTGAGATTTGTCCAGTTACTTAAGAATTTCCCTGGGTTTGTCCGTGTAGAAAGGTACAACCCTTTTCGGTAAGTATTTCGGTGGAGCACGGCACAACCAGTCGGCTCTCTCCGGTTGGTTACGCCACCTAACACGGAGAAATGTCCCAAAGGAACAGTGGCAACAGCAGCAGTAAGAATCGTGTAGCAATGGTGTGGGATGGTATGCTGTAGTCATATAGCATTCATGCACATCATACTACATTTAGAAAACATAGAATCAACGCTTTTACTGTCTTCCTTATTCTCTCCAACCTTTCATGGAGTCAGCATTTGCAGTTTTTACAGAAACTGTGGTAGGTGCCTATGCTTGTTCTCTTATTTCTTGAGACGCTCCACATACCGGTCTCTTCTCTGCTTTGTGAGCACCTTGACTTCACTCATTCTTTTTTTTACTCTTTTCTATCCCGTTCCTTTATGCTCAATGCTTTTCTCTTACGCTTGTTTTACCTTTTCCACATTAAAAAATGGATACAAGTGCCTACCACTCTTTACTACATAGTTCAACATACCTACATTATGGCGAAGAGTGAAGTACATGAAAAACTGTTTAACAAAAAATGATGTAAGTTAAAGGATTGTGTGCTATGTGGGTATATACAGAGATGCTACATAGATTGTACGTAGTAGTAAGATTACGTCACGACATCGCACACGGTTAACACATATATATTGTGCTTGCTGGAGTTGATGCTCCTATTCCTTCAAACAACTCAACTCATCTTGGGGTTACGTTGAACATGGTATTAAAAAGGAACTGAAGAATTTTTTTCCGGCCTTTTCCGGCATCTCATTGGGACGTTGGTCATAAAATATTTTACTTTTCTCTTCCTCTCACAACTTGTCTACCATCTTTTCCTACGTATATTATGGGTACGCTCACATGCCGCTCTCTTCTCTCACAGTGTTTTTATAAGCATCATATTCTTTTTTGCAAACATTACTACTTTTCTTTAGATTTGCATCTAAAAACATTTTCTCTCAATTGACAACGAAAAGGAGAAGAAAAATAAGAAAAACAAGAAGACTCATTCACCCTTCAGCCATGTAATAAAAAATGAGTACATGCGAAGTGGAGAGGTACACACACGTAATATAGTGTGGAGTGTAAAAGTACATATATACATACCAATCGAATGATGTTTTCTCATGCAGAAACATATAGAGACCTCAAAAAAAAAGTTTCAACACAAAAAGTAAGATGCATACATACTGTAACAAGTTGCACAACATAAACAATCAGCAGCAAGCATTTCATTAAAAAAGAAATCATGCCGTCTTACTTCAGACTTCAATGCAACAAGGAACAAACAAAGCAAGTTTTTTCGTCGATTGAAAATGACAGGTCTATTTTGGAACGCCTTAATTTTCTCCAATCTATTCCATCAATATCCATCTTGCTTGCTCTCCAACAGTCACGTTGATTCCATCGTTTTTTTTTGGGGCAAGAGAAAAAATGCATCGTTTTTCATCGCATTGTGTAATAATACTCATACATCCCACACGGTTCTTTGCTATCCGATACCGTGTATTTCCCCACAATTTCGTCGAGAATCAAGGAATCAGGTAAAGAAAGGGAATTGACATAAGTCGTCACAATAATGTGTAATAATATACATGAAGTCGATATCGCATGAGCCGTAAAGAAAAGAAAGCAAAAAGCTGTGGCTTGCATGTTCATGGTTCATGGAAGCACTATTTTGCTCAGATTTCCTCTATTTTCGTGACAGTTCCATAAAAAATGGCTGTGGTGATTCCACACACTTACATTTTACACAAGAAAAGGCGATGCACGAAAATCAGAAAGTAAAAGTGAACATATATGCATGCGAGTAATCTTGAAAGAAAAACGAGAAAAGGAGCAGCAGCAATCGTATTTTTTTCCAGGCATACGTGTATCTGAATATATATATAAATGTGTGCATAATGTACACATACACGCACATGTACACTATCAACTACCATACACAATTCTCTAAAACATATATTTATACATAGTTCTCTGTAAATCATCTCCTTATACTGTATTAAGTATATATACTTATACGTTTACGTTTATATTTGATGTTATGATTCAGGGAATAAAGTAGGATCTTGGTGGCAAGAGTAGAAAGTGAACGTATGGTTTGCATTCCCTTCTCAAAACTGTTTCAAGAGCATTTTATACTGCTTTCATAAGGGGAATTTGTTTCGTCAGTGAAACAGTCAGCAAAAAAAACGAGAAGAAGAAATGATGAAGCAAAGACGAAACGAAAACGACGGTATACGCTAAAACAACAAAGCGGTGAGTGAGCTTGAAGAAAAAGAGAAACTTTAGTGGGATGCAGAATGGGGAGCTGTGCGCGACAGCTGCATCATCATCAAAGCACTTTTACTTTTCCATTGCTTTACAAACCACCACTGCTTTCACCAAAACGTGTACATTACATTCTAATTGCGTAATACATACTTAATGAACATATAAATACATTTATACGAAAGACGTTTTTACTTTATCAAACGATAGAAACCCTAATTTCCAGCACCGCGTCGCTTTCTATTAATTTCCTGAAAGGGAGTATATCTAAGTTCAACGTTTATTGACGCTTGGTTGGATGGAATCAGAGGAAAAATAATTCCTTTGATTAAAACACATTTCTTTATAAAGGCAGAAGGTAAAAATGAGTAATGCTTTCACTCATAATAAATACATACTTAACGGTATACTTATAATAACCATAATTGTAATGATTGTAATAAAAAACGAGTCACGCTAACGGGAGAGTAAAGAGAGTGATGCTAAAACCAACTAATTATTTTCCCTTTCCCAGAATAGCATTAGCATTAGTATTAGTACAAACCCTAATTATGCAAATTGTTGGTTTATCAGAAATGCAGAACCTGTGAAAAGAAGTTGTTACAGAAAGTCGTAACTGAAACAAGTATTATTCTAACGAGCCAAAACTTGTTTAACAACCACTGAATACGCAGTTGTTTTTACTTTATATACCTTTTTAAGGTAGCGGAATTATGAAAACATTTGGTGACAGTGGACAGTTATTTGAAATTTGAACAGATACAATCTAGTATCATGTACAAGCATATAATCAGTATCTTTTAAAGGTCCATGGCCCATTATAGTACATATAGTAGTATTCATTTGCAAATAAGGACGAATATAAAGGAAATTTGCAATGATATGAAGAAGCAGAATAAAATCCCCGGCGGCTACAGGGGCTACACTACAGGTTCTACGATAATAATTTTGAACAGATACAATCTAGTATCATGTACATACTTATATTCAGTATCTTTTAAAGGTTCATTGTCCATTATAGAGCATAGTATTTATTCGCAAACAAGGACGAATATAAAAGAAATTTTCAATGATATGGAGAAGCAGAATAAAATCCCCGGCGGCTACAGGGGCTACACTACAGGTTCTACGATAATAATTACACCAGAAGGTTGGAAAATAACAAGTTTAAGCTGAAAATGAAATAGCAATTAGCTATTTATGGTAATTTAGATGGTATATGAGTAACAAAGTCGTGTAATTGGCATGAATACATGTTGCGTTGCATGATACGATATTGGTGAAAGTTTAAACACATGTTCCTTTGGCTAGTTTGGTTGACTCTATACCGCAACGTACCACACCCCCTGATGTATTTACAGTTTGAGTACTGACGTGCCAAAAATAAATTATGTAGAAAGATATGCTACTCCTTAGGGATTTGTTTAACTTTCCCCAATTAAAATCATGAGTATAGAATGGAATTTTTAGAATTTCTTAAAAGTTTCTACCGAAATCTGTCGATCGATTTGAATGGGAACAACTATTTTCACTTATTCTACCATTCCGCTAGACAGACATTCTTATCAACGTTCAAAACTTTCACACTTTCACTTTACATTAGGGAATTTTTGCCAAGGAACGCCATTCCTTCTACACAGTATTATTCATATCAAAAAGGAAATGGTAGGGAATAGTGGTCACTACTTGGCAGAAACAGCACGATGCATACATTTGATTAGATCATTAAACATGAGTTACGTTACGGCACATGCCGTATCTTGTATACAATCGCCACCTGCAATTCATGCACAAAAGTAGGGAAGAAAAGGGTTTCCCCATACCGAGAGAGTCATAGCACGGTATTTCATCTAATAACGTTTTACAAGGATTGTGGCATAGGACACGATAACAGTTTTGCATATGACTTACAACTTTAGGATGTGAATTCATACTCACATGTAACACGCGATCTCCTCATGAGCCGATTTCATCTAGGCAGTGTGCACTGCACTACTTATGAAGAAATACCCTAAGATGGGTAACAGTTGTTATGAAGCATACTACATAACCACTAACAATTTGCCCACCCATTCTAAAATACAATAAATAATATTGAATACTCAAAAAAGTCTATAAAAATGTGTAAGAAAAGCTAGTCAATATTATTTACTTTGTAAAATCGTATACAATAATTTCCATGAAAGGATTTATATTTATAAGAAACTACAAAAATGGTATGAAATACATGGCACGACGACAGGAAAGCATTTCATTCCGAAGTAATAATATTAAAAGTTATCAGCAAAGTTGAATCAAAAATTTACATTTAAATGTATTTGATAACCACCTAAAGTGCTACAAGAGCCAATTATTTTATTTGCAACTTACACTAAACATTTGCTAAATAAACTTAGACTATAATGGCAGTGAAAAATCCGGAACATTCATACTTTTGACGGAACCACAGTATATTTGACCCGACTTAAATAATAAAATGGTTGAGTGGGAGTAGAAATAAATTACTTATATTTAGTTTAAAGGCAGTGAAAAATGTACTACTGGTAATTTGAACACGTCTACTATTCGAGAGAAAAACCACGTCACATAATAAAAAAAACAGCTACGACAGAGTACAATATAAATGCGAACACAAATAAGTCAACTATCAGAATACATTCAATATTTTCTCTAAAGCATACAGGCCCAACCTCAAATCCAAATGCTTGGCCGTCAGCCCCGTTATCTATTGGTAGGAAATCAGTTATAGGAAGTTGATTGGATTTTTTCGTTTTAAAATCAAATATGGTCTTTCCTTCGCCTACTCCACTCTGAAAAGGCAAAAAATAAATGTTAAAAATGCAACTAATTTGCATAAGAATCGATAACGATATAACTTTATCACATTTCACCCCCTTTTTCTTACCTTACAACCGTCTCTACCTACGAGTGGTTTATGTGCAGTACTATAACCAAATTCTTGGTCGTTATAGCCCAAAAATTTAAGTGACGACGAATAGGCTTCCGCACGTGAGTCAAACCACGCTACTGAGTTCATACAGTGATATGTGAAATTTTGCGAAGCTTGACTGTGAAGGAGTCTTAGGAATGTCATTTGAACGTGTCCTATGCCTTCATATGATATCTGTAATAGAAACCAAAGGAGATCATATGAGAATAGCTTGTGGAATAGAAATTCGATATTTCAACCAATAAGTCTCAAGTTTCATACACGGAATCCTTGACGGAACGAGCTAAACCACACTTCTCGCTTCTTTGTCTCTGCTGTTTTCTCCCATGGAATGTGTGGCATTCTGGCGGATTGCACGTCCGGATACACGCAAGTTTCTCCGGAGTTTGTTAAGTTACAGAAAGCAAAAACTGCATCATCCGGCATTCCCAAGTTCGGATCGATCCAGTACCAATCTTTTAATAGTTAATAATTGTACATCAGAATAATTACTGCGATAATCTTTTAATGGGAAAAAGAGTGCTAATTTGATTTTCACTGAACCGTCTTTGAAATGTGGATTTCCATAGAATAAATCTCTGCAAGTCCGCACTGGATTATCTCGAGTTCCTAAAGGTTTTCTAACTCTTTCTAACTCAAGTCGCATTTCATATATATCAGCATAAACTTCTTGAAGTTTTGCAACCAATTCTGTATCTTCATCCAATGACGCACGATCCCCTTTAGTGCCGCTATCCGCAGCTCGCTTTCTCCTACCAGCTTTCGTTCCGGCATTCGAAGAGCCAGCATTGGGACCAAATAATAATTCTGGTGGAAGCAGAGGTAGTTCCCCAGGAGGCCCAGAAGGTCCTGGAAGACCTGCTGGTCCGGGTTCACCTTTAGGACCGGCTGGCCCTTCTGTGCCTTTAGGACCTGCTGGTCCCTCATTTCCAGTCGGACCAATTGGACCGTCAGATCCTACACAGTCATTCAATAGCATTAGCACTAAAGATCTAGAAAATTAGGAGTTTAATTAACATTAGTCAATACCTTTAGGTCCAAGCGGACCAGGTGGTCCGCTTTCTCCTTTTCTGCCTTCCGTACCCCTAGGACCGGTGGAACCTTTTTCACCCTTCTCTCCAAGTTCTCCTTTCGGACCTGGCTGTCCAATTGTTCCTGGATGTCCTTTTGGACCTCGACGTCCACGATCTCCTTTGGAACCCTTTGGACCAACTTCACCAACTTTTCCAGTAGGACCAACAGCTCCAACTTGTCCAGGAGACCCCACTTCGCCCTTTCAAGGAATATGAATAAATATATAAAATCAGCCTCATAATATTAAAAACTGATGAAAAATTCTTACAGCCGGGCCAGGTGAGCCACGTGACCCAGGTGGTCCTTGAGGACCAGGAACTCCTTGTGGCCCGATGGGTCCTTGGGGACCAAGTAAGCCAGTTGGACCCTTTTCACCCTTATCACCAGGTAATCCGAGGCTGCCTTGTGGACCTGCAGGTCCTTCTGCTCCTGGTTTTCCGGGAGATCCTGCCAATCCAGGTTTCCCACCCGGACCTTCTGGACCTGCTGGTCCAGGCTCTCCTTGTTTTCCATCATCACCATCCTTTCCTACACGAAAATTGATGTTATCAATTTACAAACAAGTGATTATAGCTTTTATTAATAAGATTAAGCTAAAACATTAACTTACCGGGTTCTCCTTTGATTCCGGTTGTGCCAGGTTCCCCAACTGGTCCTGGAAATCCTGGTGCCCCTGGAGAACCTTTAGGACCTTCTGGTCCAACCGGTCCTCGTAACCCTGATGGTCCTGCTGTTCCAGGCTTTCCTTCTTCTCCTTTAGGACCAAATGGACCTCGCTCACCTCTTTCTCCGTCTTTACCAATAGGGCCAGGTGGACCGGGAATACCAACTTCTCCTTTAGATCCTTGAGGTCCTTCAGGCCCTACAGGACCAGGGAGACCTTCCCCACCTTTACTTCCTGGTGTTCCAGTCTCTCCAGCAGGTCCGGCTGGACCAGGTGGTCCCTTCGGCCCTGGATCCCCTTGTTCTCCTTTGATTCCAGAAGGACCCGGTAATCCTTGTAAGCCTAATGGTCCAGGAGGTCCTTGTACTCCAGTTGGTCCCTTTTCTCCCTTTGGTCCTCGAATTCCTAGAGCGCCGGATGGACCCTTTTCTCCAGGTGGTCCAGATACACCAGGTTCGCCTCTAGGACCTAGAGCGCCACCAGCTCCTTGTGGACCCTTAAACACACAATGAATGAAGTTAGAATAAAAATCTACAAAGTCAAGTTTGAAATACGATTACAATACTTCAACGTACGGATTCTCCTTTAGACCCCTTATATCCTTTTTCACCAGGCGGTCCAGCGTCTCCCTTATCTCCATCCTCACCTGGAGGTCCTATTGGTCCAGCGGGTCCGGGTAGACCTCTTGCACCAGGCAAGCCATCAGCACCAGCAATTCCCATGAGACCAGTTTCGCCACGTTCACCTTAAAACCAAACATCAAACAGCAATTATGTAATGTTGCGTACCTTTCGCTTACTAAATTAACATTAAGCATGCCCTTACCTTTAGCTCCAGATGGACCAGGTGGTCCAGGAAGTCCCATACGCCCTTCAAGTCCAGGTGGTCCTTCTTTTCCAGATTCTCCCTGAATACCTTTGTCCCCAACGGGACCCATTGGGCCGACCGGTCCTTGCTCGCCTTTTAATCCGGGGATACCCTGATAGCATTTTAATAGTCGTGGTGTGTTTGAAAATGAATTAAACCACAAGCTACATAAAAATTATTCAAACATTGATGCTACGTACAGGTATGCCTGGTAAACCACGCTCTCCAGGAAATCCAGGCAAACCTGGTGGTCCTACACCTCCCGGCTTTCCATGCGCACCAGCGGGCCCTATTGGTCCTTCTTTTCCTTGCTCTCCAGGTCTTCCAGATTCTCCTGGCTGACCTGGTACTCCAGGTTCACCTGCAGGTCCTATTGGTCCAGGTTCCCCACTTTGTCCAGGTGGTCCGACAACACCAGGTGATCCCACAGGTCCTTTTTGGCCATTTTCTCCCTAAAATATACATTTGTCATTGGCTCATTCTCAATTAATTATATTTTGACCAGCAAAATTACAGGCACCAATCGTCATTAAAAACCAAAATCTTTAACTTATTATGTGCATGATAAACTTAGATGAAATTGATGAGCAGAATGCTTTTACATGCGAATGAATTTAAATTTGTTTAGTTGCATACAGGCGGTCCTCGTTCCCCAGGTGGTCCAGCAACACCATCCTTTCCAGACGGACCAGGTGAACCTGCAGATCCTGGGAATCCTCTTGGACCTTCCCCACCCTGTGGACCCCTTTCACCAGGTCCTCCAGGAGGTCCTGGTTGACCAGTATCACCCTTAGGACCGGGTCGTCCATCTCGTCCTCTTTTTCCTCTTGGTCCTCTGAATCCCTGTGTTTCCCAAGCATTTGTTGAAACTCATATACTTTGGTTTTATATTGCCCCAAAACTCACATATATGTAATACCAGCGTAAATTCACATGTATATAATAAGAAACTATACCTGAAGTCCAAGTTCTCCTCGGTCGCCAGCTTGTCCAGGTGTACCCTGTTTTCAAATAGTCGGGAAGTGCTTGTCAGCAAGGTTTTGCTAAAAATTGAGAACTGTTCAAATCATATATAAGACTTACACGTTCTCCCTTTTCTCCTACGTTACCCGCTCTACCCTCCGTTCCTTTATCCCCTTTTTCACCAGGAGGTCCGGGATAGCCAGGGAATCCAGGTAGACCCACCTTCCCCTTTTCTCCTAGGACGCCAGGTGGTCCGGCTTCCCCTCTCGGTCCTTCGAAACCTTTGGGACCTTCCGGGCCTTCCAGTCCTACTTCTCCTTGAGCACCGGCTTGACCTTTGTCTCCTTTGGATCCTATGTCACCCTTTTCACCATCCGGTCCTCTGTCACCCTTATCTCCCTTCTCTCCAGCGGCGCCTCTCTTTCCTTCATCCCCTTTAACTCCACGTGGGCCAGGAAATCCAACTTGTCCCTTTAAAAGTAATGCAGATGTATATCTATAAAACATTCTAAATTTTCAGTGCCGTGAAAATTTGCGCATTGGTTTGGTTAGTACTTAAGGATGATCAGTTTGGTTATCTGAAAAGTGCCACTATGCCATGAATGCCAAATTGAATGAATCATTTGCTAAATATGTGAAGACCATTGTATGCAGATTAGCTGTTAGATAAAACGAAAGGGTATGTTAAATAAATTGCACCGTCTTTTTCATCTTCATTTATTATATAAAACCAACTACTATATTTATTTTAAGATTGCTCTTTATTTTTGTTTGTCAACGGTAGGGCTTAAACAAATCCATTTATTAGGAACATCATAGGGAGATTGTGTGTCTTGTTCACAAGGCACGTGCCAATGTCCAGTTATAGGATTCTTTTGAGGTGACGGCACAATTTCAACGAATGGCTCGTAGAAACGTTCTCCCACGATTATCCACGTTAATGCTGAGTTGTTGACTTAATCTCCATCGTTTAAATAACCTTCCTAGTTCAGGATCCTGCAGTCTAAATGAATGATTTCGTAATAAGTCGTTTGAAATCAATTTGGCCCGGGGACCACTTTTTAAAGTCGCCCATATAAGAAAGGGGTCATCTTCTGAATCATCATTAATTAAATATAAGCGACTATTCCTTCGAATACGGTTGATATATTTAACCGCCCACTGCATCATATGTTTCCTTCCGATTATCAATATTTTTCCTCTTGTTGAATTAAAGTGTCGCACTGCGTCCCATAGAACACCAGCTGGTGAATTTCCTGATCTCGCCTTGCAATATGAAACATTCAGTCCATCAAGTATCCAGTCAAACGGACCGGTTTCTTCTATGAACGTTTTGTACGATTGTAATTCTTCTCCAGTGGTATTCATAAAGAGATCCTCAGATTTCAAGACTCGATTGAAAAAATGGTCCTGCAGCACTCGGAACTCTTCATCCGAAAGTGTGTTTGTATTCAATGGGTTCTTACAAACTTTACATACAAAACCCACCCCATCAGGAACAGCATCAGTGTCTTCAGCTTTGTAGCCAAGGTTTGTTGAATAGTAAACTTTGATTGCAGATGAAAGCTTCTGGTAACCATACTGGTCGTACATGTCCATAAATTCAAGCAAAGTCTTCATATTCTCTTCAGTTGGATCACATGTATTAAGCCACGCGACGAATGGCTCATCCGGTAAGGGCCTGTTGGCTTGCTCGTGCAAAATTTTCCAACCTACATCAAATTCATAATTTCGAAATGCTGCTTCTGCAACATTTCCGTAGCACGACGGGGAAGGTTCTCCTCCAACTGATATTGCTTCTAGGATTTCGAATGAGTCTTTCCACAGTCTTGTTTTACAAATTGAATAAATGACCCGTTCACCACTGTCCCTATCCCACACGCCTTTATTTTTGGTTTTGATCTTTTCATAAATCTGAATGAGCCTGTCCTCGCCACCGCAAACATCAATATATTCGCCACAGATTTTCATGAAGTTCGTCAAAACAGAAAGGGTTGGATTCCTA
>JAANSM010000366.1:0-30643 GCA_036850725.1 Orchesella villosa | reverse complement strand
CGAAAGGGTGCGTATTTTATAGTCCCTGCGCATATTATTTTATACTGCTTTACATGATGTAAAGAATGCAGGTACATTTTAGGTGAATACACTTTTCTACTACAGTAAACACCACACACACACACACACACACACACACACACACACACACACACACGCGTAATTCAGTTTGAAGTGAGAGACTACTGTCACAAATTTAAAATACTGTTTCATACAGTACCGTCGTGTACTTCCGCGAGCATTCTTAGTTGACTTTTCTCAAATGCCATTACAAGAAATGTTGTTCCAACCAGCAGACTTCAATTTGAAAGATCACAGATAGTCATGTTAGGCGTAGTTAGATAAAGTAGCAACTAGGACAGCTGCAATATTATTCATAACCAGGATGAGATTTATAAACCCAGTAGCTGTGACAATTTCAACTACTTTCTATTGTTTAAGAAAATTGTCTATGCAATTTTGTTGTATGAAAAAAATGATATGATGGTATGTCTTAACTTTTGCTCATATAGTACACTCTCTATACTGCATACTTTTGACATGATGGTCTTGTATGTCACGTCAACTTCTTTGTTGATCACGGGTAATAATTTGGTAATATTACACACACATTCATACTTTGGCTGATGTATACGGTTTCTCATGAAGTAGGCATGGCATATAATTCATTCTGCATCCGTTTGTCCACCGGTTGAGATATCATTAAAATTGCAATCATCATAATTCCATGCTTGCTTGAGATCAAATAACAGAGTGGAAGCGGACAGATGAGGACAAGGTAAGGTGATTATGTGCAGCATGGGTGTTCGTTGTGATGCGTGTCTCTATAGTGTAGCATATTTTACTAACAATCAAAAAATATGCAATGCATTTTATTCTTTGCTGTTCATGAAGTGGGCGCACACACTTCTGAAATTTTGTTCACTAATTTTTTCGTCCTGTCACCGTAATTATCGTCTACTTCATTCTTTTCTTTTACATAGATCACGCCTGTCCTCTGTACTAACAATGTGTGCGCCCTTACCTTCTCCGAAGGAACCTCAAAATAATTATTTGTTCGTCAATTTCTGTTTAATAATGTCACATATAAGTACTCGCCTATGAAATGTAAGAAATGCAAACTGCAGTTAGGGTATTATACATATGTCTAAAAGTACAATATAGAAAATTATAGTAATGTCACGAACGGGAGTATCTGCAGGAAAGGATATAAACTGTTATATAGTACACTCTGCTAGATATATATCTAACTTTGAGACAATTTTATAACGGAATAAGTAATTATTCTCTAAACACAATCATAGCAAAGTAAGCAAGTAAATAGTTTAAAAATTCAAATTAGCGGAGGGCTTATATAGAGTAAAACGCTATCAAATTTTTTACCGTGTCAGAAGGCGAGGTTGCAACAGCAACTCGATGAAATATTTTTATGTAAAAAGTGTATATAGATTAGATTCAGTAAATTCAGTAGATTAAAACTTGGGGTTTAAAGGCATCATTTTCAATTAATTATGATCATTCAGATGGTACACGCGTGAAAGTCTTTGAGTTGAACGTAAGTTTTCAGAGTATTCATGTTTTGAGATGTGATATTTTTATAATAATCCAGTTAATCGTTTACTATATGAGTGTATGCATTCACACAAGTCGTATACAACCGTTTTATTTTATTTTATGACCTCGACAGGAAGTACTAACATTCAGAAGTTGAATGAATATTGGTTAGGTAGTCTACTCATACCTGGCACAGTTTAATAAATAAACTCATCATTAGTAAGCATTGATAATAAACCAAAATTCAGTCATTTGCTTTACTCCCTGAATCCAACTAAAGTTGTTTGACTGCATCAAAATTACAGATACTTTGAGAAACGCATCATACATTGTAATAGCATGTTGAATAAGGATGACTAATGGAACGGAGATAGTATATATTATCATTGTTAACAAGTATGAAGACAACCGAGCAAAAAACATTGACATGAAATATCTTGAGAAAAAATGATCCACAATATTTCATGAGCCTAAGTAAACTGACATGATGAAGTGTCTTTGCCCATGCAACATAATTTCTAAAAAGTTGCAGTAAATAGACAGAATCGAACCAGAACATGAAAAGTATATATTTTTTCAAGAAAAATAAAAAAGGTCAAAAGAGTTTTCTTTCGCTGCTTTTCATATAACAATCTTTCCAAAACGAATTACCTTTAATATATGAGGAACAAACAAAGCAAGTTAAGAAACTATGAGTTTAACACATTTTCTTAAAATTCGAGACTTGATGGTGGTAACAATAATGGTGATAGGCTTGTAAGTGTGTATATGATGTACACAAGTTTCAAAAGTAAATAGCAAGTTAGAAACTATGAGTTTAACACATTTTCTTAAAATTCGAGACTTGATGGTGGTAACAATAATGGTGATAGGCTTGTAAGTGTGTATATGATGTACACAAGTTTCAAAAGTAAATGCAGAAAGTAACATGTATGTATATAATGATACAAAAACGGACGTTGATTAGTTCTAGGTAATTTTCTCCTGAAAATCATTACACCCTAATTGTAGCAACCCTGTTAATTTGAATGCTTTAACAAACTTGTCATGATTTATGTTGTGATGGGTTTTATATTGAAAAATGATGGTAATATCCGTTTCTGGTTTTTATTTTACGCTTTTGTATTATAAATATATAGAGAGTCTGTCTCTCCATCTATAATATGGGGTAATGTGAGCCGTGAATCTAATCTCCTGTTTCTCAAATAAAGTATTATATATGAAAGGTGAAAATAAACATCCGGAAATAATTCGTTCTCCTTGTGTAGCTCTTGTCAAACCAGCCTTTCTTTAGCGGCTTTTAATTCAATTAAGCCGAGTTTCAATTTCTGGTTCTTAAAAGCATTAATATATGTTTATGTGTATGTATACGTAGCTAATAGCCACTTGAGGGGCTGTGATGGTATGTGTGCGCGAGCATTTGTCTACTCAAATTGATTAGATATTAGATACGGCATAATAAGAGGTGAGAGCTAGCTGTCCATTGACGGTTATAATTTAAATGAGTTGTGGTTTCATTATATGCAGATATGTATTGTGGGGTATGGTGAAGCCCATTCTCGCACTGCTTCATATATGATGTGTACATGATAACAGCTTTGAAGTGCCTTTGCCTTGTAGACATAAGTTACAAGCATATTGAAGAGTGTACCTGTGTACACACATGCATTTTGCAGGGAGAGTGATGATAATGATGAGAACATTGAGCTGCAGAGTGTGTGTAAGAGAGAGAGAGAGAAGTGAAGAATGAGAAAAGAGCGAGAGAGCGATGAAAAATATTTGGAGGAGGGCGATTCTTGACGAAGGACTGCCAGCCCATTCTCATTGTGCTTCGAGGGAAGGACTCGCCCTAGTGGTTCCGGAGTTTTACGCGTTTTCACTATTCACTGGATGAAAGGATATTGTAGGTAGGTATGATTAACATTATTCTCTACAGGCTTGCTCAAGCATATGCACATTTATGGGTAGTAAGTAGTATGATGGCAAAATGAGTATAATGATCTTATTTATTTGATTTCTTCGGGTTCATAGATTTTATGGTAGTTTTGTCTATGCTGCGACCTGCTCCATATAATGCCTGCATTTAATTCATCAAAAAATAACATTGTGGCGATTCTACATTAGGTAAAAGATATGAATTTCATATTTGAATAAGATTTATCAATCTTGGAACTTAAATTTTATGCCTATTATGTAATGGATGTCATTCATAAGTATATTTAGGCATTATCTTGTCTCAACTCTCATCTTGTAGATTACTCACATACAAAAGAAGAAGTCACTTTAAATGGCATCCACGACGATCCCGGTTCAATTATTCCATGTAAGGTTAGAACACCGATCTAAACGCATACCCAGCTAATGTTTCAACAGAGGAATGCCACGTTCAACAGCAGCAGAAGCAACTCATGAAGTGTTCAGCATGCTTGTTAAAGATGAAGTTGGAAGCCGAAGCAAACCAAACCGAGTACAGAAGTCAGCATTGGTTTTTTTCCAAGTATCCTTTATAACACAAGGTTTTCGTTTTCAGAGCAGTAAAAAACGCATTTTAAAAAAACCAAGAGATATCTCATCCTATCATACAAACAAGATCTTCAATTTCATCTTTTCTTACCTCTCCACTTTTGTTCCCACTACTGGCACTACTGCAGCATCTCTATATCTACAAAAACTAAAGTATAGCATGAGCTAGCGTGATTGGTGGTCCTGAGGTGTGGTGTGCCTTTGTAATTGCTTCACAGGACACCGCGACAGGTTGTGTGATGTAAAGTATAGCATGCCAACACATGACACTTCTCTACTTCTTCTTTCTATCAGCAGCAGCATTTTCCAACATAGATGCAATATGTTTTTCCCACAAGCAAAAGGGAACCAGCCTGCATTGCATTGGCACGAGACCTCAAAAACTAGGAGAGAAGACAGAATAGACTCATTCCCTCTGATGTGACTAACTGACTGCTACACAGCTACCCTTCCTTTTTACTTCACTCACTTCAGCTCTCAACTCAGCCTTTTACCCGGCCTGGTATTCCCTGCATGTTTTAGGCGCATACCTCAGCTCATCAGGTTCTTCCCGACGACGGTGAAGATTGTTAGCTTCTGTTCTTTACTTGCCTTTCTCACTACAAAGCGGAGTGAAGGCGCAACTGAGGACAAAAAGTTATCTTACTTGTAAGCTGATTTGATACGAACACTACTAAGCTGAGCAACAGGGACAATTTGAGAACACTTTGTTCCTGGCCATGGCTCGTTACAATTCTCTTTTTTAAGTAAAAGGGAATGCTTTGGGAGATTGTGATACACAAAGTGATGCAGAAGCATTTTCTCATATTGAACCAACATTAAAAATATACTCCTTTATGTGACAGCGTGGAACCTCATATACCATCTAACCAATCTCTCTCTCTCTCTGCTTCGACAATGCTCATACTTTCTTCGTCCATTACATCACGCCAACCAAGATTTTGATCCATTTCAATCTGTTCATCAGTTCCAACCCCATCATTCTCTAGTTGTATGGTGGTGAGTGAAGATACATTGAGGCACCATATTATACCTTTCGTATTACGTGAAGGTGAAACGTTCATCAACTACCATTATTACCTGGAATAGGTAACACTTGACTATCAGCAGAACTCCCTATCAGTTTTATCGTTATCCCACAAGTTTGCAATTACAATGCAACCAGTCTCGAAATGATATAGGAGCAGATACAATTTTATTCCTCGGGTCAAGTTATAATAAGTAGCCAACCTTTGTTTGAACTTTTCATTGTGCCACAAGAAACAAGAAAGTAATAAAAATATCTCTTGTGTGTGTATGTGGAAGGAAAGTGTTAAAGGTACGAATTTTCTCGCTACCGTCATCGGCTTCTTTATGGACAGAGTAAAAAACAATTGCGAAAACTGGCTGTGTTGAGCCTGATGATATGGGTGTATAAAGCAAAACAGGAATAGTAAATGTGGTGGTGATGTTCTTAAGGACGGTGTGAGTTGTAGAGTTGGATTGGTGGTGGTGTGTATGAAAAGTCTATATGAGAAGCCCACCAAAGGTTTTCCATACTCTCTTTCAAACCAACCGTCCAACTTCGTTTGGTACATGGTGTGGGAAGAGCACTGCTGTGAAAAGAGACGGCGTTGACTAGCATATCATACGTGCTTATAAGAACGTAAAAACGTGTGGCTCTTTTGGCCATGCCATTCTTCTGTCATTAGTAGACTCTATCTCGGAGTGAGTGAGTGTGGATTTACACACTTCAACATCTGTTTCTTCACCTTCAGACATCACTTCAAGTCTCTCACGTGAGCACTTCACTAAAAAGACACCAATTCCTTCCTGACATTTCCACATTACAGAACTATTTATTCGCATCGCAGATCATGGTGTAAATTTAGATACTGATAATTAGTCATATCTTCCTTCCTATTGTCTATTCCATTGTGATGTGATGCTCTATATATATCAGCAAATCTCAAAAAAAAACTTTTTCATCTTTATTGGAAATAAGTGAAAACTGTTGGATTTCATCCATTTGATTTATTTGACTGAAGTGATTTTCCTTCCTAAATTTGATTGTACTCACGCTTGACCACATTTGGCTAGCGTCACAGTTTTTGCAAAGTTTACTGATGTTGGTTACGAACAGTGCAGTGTACACATTATTAGAAATGGAAGACCCTCCAGGCTACATGGGGACCCGATCTCCACGTGCAACTGATTTTTCCATTGCTGCAATCATCGGACGTTCTGCCAAAGCTGCAGAAGCTCTCAAACTGAAAGGAAAACATGGGAAATTTGGTGGCAGTACAATCAGGCCCTTAGGTAATAAAATGCATAATTAATTTCCAATTTTTCAAACTTGCTTTATAATTATTGCTTTTCTGCCCGTCAGAATGAGTACAAACTCGTTTGATGTGAAAGAGACAAATTTATGAACTAGAATAAATTGAATAAAAACTTGGATAAAATGATGAGCTATTAGAGAAATGAATGATAAATTGCTAAATCTGAAGGCTTTTAATCTACACAATATTTAGTTTGTGAAGGCTAGGCAGCGTCCGTCTTCAGCCTTGTTAGAGAACTTTGTCCAGATTTTTTATATTGAAATCATGGAAGCTTTTGTAATAAAACGATTTGTGTAATCAGTAATACAAAGTTTGTATTGGTTTGTATGGTGTGGTCTACACTCTCAATCTCAATTTGTTGAGAGAACACATTTTAAAATGAGTCTTTAGATTCCACCATGTCGATTCATAAGCTAAATTTTGATAAAATCCATTACTTTTTATAAATGGTTTGTGTATCGTAATCGCATCAATTAGCATGACACATTAGATTATAATTTAACTATAATCCCTATTCCCCTTGGTGTGCCGATTGAGCAACATTAAAAGGGACGGATTAGATTTATGATCGAGGGTATCTGGAAGATTTTATTGAAGCAAAAGGGTTGAAGTGTATATAAGCTGAATAGAAAGACTGAAAGAGCTCTCTCAGGGTTATTCATCGTTTAATGATAAAATAGGGGGAACAAATGATTTTTCGTCAGGATATAGATAAAAACAGTCATCATTTCAAGAACATATGAAATAATGATCGTCAACTGTGCTAACTTCTAGTTGGGTGGGTAATCCTAAGAATTACAGAGTTCATGAAAAGATTATTGGTTGTATGGTTATTTATATAGCTGTACCTTCCGTGAAGGAAGAGAGCTAAAAAATATCCAGGGATTCTAGAAAAATGGGGCAATTTCATTTCTGTGAAACGTGAGTTGCGTCGGAACGTACTTGGTTTTTGCATATTAATGATCGTGTTTCTTATTAATTGTGGGGCAACCTTCGTGTTCGCCCTACCATCTCTCAAGCACAATTATATATAATAAGTAGTGTAAAGGATAGTTACAAACAAATGACTGGCAAAATCACAAATGAAGGCCGACAAAATTATGGGGGAAAACGATATATACGAGTCTATATATGCTTGCCTGTCACTTGCATGCTAAAATTGCAATAATTACTCTCCTCCATCAAGTTCGAAGTCTGATTGGCAAGTTTCAGATCACGTTCCTTTAATCACGAAGAACACACAGGTAATACGGTAGATTAGTCGCAGTTTTACTTTGAGTTATTAACGCTAGTTTAAAATGAGCCAGGGAATGCATGGCGTGTCTCACTACTTTCAAGGTGAGCTGTGAGTGTACTTACCTTTTCACTTTTCGAAATTATGTCAGAAGTATTGGAAGGGTTGCACAATAATGCCGAGTTAAGACAAGCAATTAAGTGTAAATATGTTCACACAGATTCTTCAATAACAGAAACAATTTATGTGCTCTCAGCATGAAATCAAAAGTGGATCAAAGGGTTTTGTGTCGAAAGGCATGTTAGGAGGGTATTAAGAATGACAGGTTATGAATTTGGCTACACAATTATTCTGATAACTCATCAAAAATCCATGTCATGACATTGAGCAACTTTAAAACAAATTAGTGTATATATTCCTCGTTGAGTTTATGCAAAGCGTGTGTTTTTGTATTCACATATCCTTCAAAAAATACATTTAAGCTTCTATATAGCTGCTAGAAATCATGAAAATATTACACATTCATAATAAATGTTCAAATTACATCTCGCATTCATCTAGAAAAATTTGTCGAGTCAACACCAGGATCCCTAATGGACTCACCGGAATCATTAACAACAGAAGGGAGCTTGAAAGAAGACATGAGTGTCATTTTAGACGGTAGAGAATCACCGGATCTCCCAAGCTCAACTTCCGACTCGCGTGACACAATCGAAGTGGTGAACCATGATGACTCGGATATGAAAAGCGACACTGGAAGAAGTAGCGCTAACAACTCACCTGGGAAAAATAGTGGAGCCGGTAATAATAATAATCGAGCAGCTGGATCTCCTAATGAGAAGTCAGCCCCAAAAAATCCTCTGCTTCAGNCACTGGAAGAAGTAGCGCTAACAACTCACCTGGGAAAAATAGTGGAGCCGGTAATAATAATAATCGAGCAGCTGGATCTCCTAATGAGAAGTCAGCCCCAAAAAATCCTCTGCTTCAGGAACGGTGTAACTGTGAAGAGTTGCGCCATGTCATTTGTCATTTGGAAACCAAAGATCTCTGGGATAAGTTCCATGATTTGGGAACTGAAATGATCATCACGAAAAGTGGCAGGTAAGTCATTTAAGAAAATTATTACTTGTTATTTAATGCATAAAAATTCTACCTCATCATGTAGCTACACTATATGCAGTTTTGGTATCAATAAGTACTTGTTTCACGTAGTGCATAAAATGTTACTTTCCACTTGAGACATCAATCTTTGTATAGTGGTTTGTGTAAAGTCATTTTTAATATGAAGAATTAATGACGACATCACTCAACATAATGGATAAAATTCAGATAAAATAGCAAGGTCTGCAGTACAGAAATTAGCTGACGGTTTACCAGACAATTTTTCAGTCTTATGTAACATCAAACATGCAAGGCTTTAAATTAGTAGGTTTAGAAAGTAGAGTTGGATCATATTTTTCGGTGATCCCGTTTCCCACGGTTAAACAAAACATGAGATCATCAAAGCCGATTGGTTTTGTGCTCTAATAACCTATCGCATCTTTTTTGTCTCGTTATAAATTACATTTCATGTTTACTACATATATGCATATACGTACAGCCTCCATATCAATCGTCGTGTCAGACAACTTTCCATTAGCTTTGTTGAAATTGCATTGCCATTTTTTTGTTTTCCAGTAAAATAAATATTCATAATGGGATCACCATTTTCAAGTATTCATAAGCACGCAAATAATTTCTCCAGAAATATGCAGTGGGGCAAATATTTTTATTTTGCAAATCAATAGTAAAAATGTAAATGTGTAGTAAAATTTTTCTTAAATGAGATTTACACATCCAGCCGGCGGCTATAATAGTAGCATATTTCAGTTAAATACTGCAGTAAAAGTTTTTTCATCCCTGTGGGAAAACACATTGTATAAGCAAGTAAGTCTTGTAAGTTGGTTAAAGTTTTGGTGAAGGGATTCCAAATGATCGGGACTTGCCTTGTAATTAGACCCAAATAATTGAAGGGGTAATGTGGTTATTAGGTGTGCAAAATTACCTGACCTTTTTCATCTTGATAAGTAGTGTCCAGTAGCTTCAACTCAATATAATATCACTTGATATGAAGAGGTATTCTCTCACCTATAAGGCTGACAGACAACCCATCAAAGGATATTTTGGCATCATCTCACAAATAAATGTGGCATCGGGCCGGAGTATATTTTCCTATAGAAAAAGGTATTTGTGGCGTGAGGTCACATTTCTCAGTCTCTCGACGACCAAGTAGTAAAATATTCGACGAGCTTACAAAGTCTGGAAGACATAGGAAAACTAACCACATTAAGTCAGTCGTGAAGGTATCTCTATCAGATTACAGATTACAGAATTTCAGTCTGGTTTAAGGTTTATCTGGATACAAAAGTCGGGTCGGACCGGACTGTGAGAGATCAGCTGCCGACGCTGGTTAAAAGAAATTACTACAAAGGGTTTCCATTGCATGTACAAATAATTATGTAAACCGAATGATCTTATTTTTAATTGATACATGCCACTGTCATTTCAACTGGTATTTCCTTGAAAGATTGCACACGCATACAAAACCAAGAAAATTATTATATTGAGTATTTTTTATCTGCAAAATTTTTCCTTAAAAGAACACATACTTTTACGGAACAAATTATATTCCAAAAGCATACTAATTAGTTTAAAATGCTGGGATCTTAGTTTTGCGTGTGTGGTCGGTTAAATGTGGGGATGAGAGTCGTGAGTCGTGGCTGATAAAAATGACTGATTCTAACTAGGACCAATTATCTTTGTTGAGAATTCTCATGTGTGTCGACTAATTGGAGGATAACAAGCGATTCTAATTAATTTCTATCGATGTATTTATTCTTTAAACTCGTTGTATAATGAATTTCTTTTAATTCTTAGAAGTAAAATGGATCATGCTCATACATTTAAGTGTAAAGACGACTGACAGTATCCACACTTAAAAAGTTTATAATTACTCATGGATTACCCTTTCAGTAATTGATCGTTGCTCCTTTCGAATATTTTTATTTGATTGAAGCTGGTTTATAAGATCGTTTTCATAATTGATAGGTTTCCTCATTCGCCAAATAAAGAAAACTTCATCGTCTGCGACGACTGCGACCATAAATTGCTTATGAGATTTTGATTTGATTATCATAGCTCATATCATATCATATCTTAACTAAACTCCAATTTTGAGTTGACGTGCTGCCAGCACAGCAGGAATCAATAAAATTGTTAATGTCATACGTAATAAGTAAATAAGCTTAGCGTAATAAGTAATTTCATCGAGTAATAAAAATATACAATAATTCCAGCTGCATACTCCTACTTGAGCCCTACTCATCATTTTTAATATCAAGATGGGCTTGTATTACTGGCTGGTATGTTTAGATGATATATGCCTTTTAGTATTTGAGAGAGAGAAGCACCTTACCTTTAGTTAGTATTCTTAGCTAGTTAGAGCTTCATACTTTAATCCAAAAATAATGAGCAGTATTTCATCAATTGCATGATAGCCAAAGCATTGTGTAAGAAAGAAAGACGCAAGAGAGCGTGACTCTGTTTATGTCCTGTGAGAAGGGTTGGGCACATGTATTCTAGTTAACCTATGATTACGCAGAGAGCTTTTTTCCTATTCTGGCTCCGCAAGCCTACTCATTCGGTACTGCTCAATTCTGTCTGACAACAAACATGCATATCCAAAGAAACCCCACTTAACGAATTCTTCGTATGCAATTGCAATGCATACGTCCGGTTTTACGCTCTTACATTAAATGTGTTTCATTTATCGTAAAAGACTACAGTGTTTATACATTTCCTACGTTTGTGTGTTTAGATTTAATACAAAATTAAAAATGCATACGATATGAATGCACGAAAAGAATTTAAGTTGTATTATGTTATAAAATTAGCTAGAGGTGTGTCTATGTCTGTGTATATAGAATGAATAACATAATATATTCAGTACCTGATTCACTTTGGTCAAGTTTGTTCTTCAGTCCGATTCATGAAGTGTTCACTGTACGAAAAAACTCAACGAGATGAGCCCATTATTTTCTAACAAAAAAGTAAAAAATGGGAAACGGATGATGCAAATTATTACATCATCATTTGTTTTGCCTCTGCTTTTTCCTACACATTTTCACCAAATAGAGCCACACAATGCATGTTTCCATTGGTTTGGCAGTTACATTCATTTCCATTGTTGAATGTTATGTTGATGTTATTATGTGAGCAGCAATAATTATTATTATCCAGTTCTTGGTCTTTGCTAGTGTTAAGGTTGCTGTCAAGTTTAGGTTTTATTACATGCCAGCTCATGTAAGTGTATCACTTTATTATTCACAAGGCATATAATGTGTACATACATATAAAATGACTTGCTCAAGTAGACATGCTTGCATGATATGATATGAGAGTATTAGAATGCGTGCAGTAAGACAGGCGGCCGTTTTCTCGATATCATTATCATTACATGTGTAATATCAGCACAATCCTTGATGTCATGAGGAGGGCTCCTCCGTTCATTCTCTGAAATGGATGGCTGGATGGATTGATGCATCTGTTGTCATTGTATCATCATTATCTCAATCTCACGCATGTATTATTATGTTCTGTACCTTTTGAGTACCTGAAAATAAACTCTGTTTTCCGATTATATTATATATATATATTATTGTTACCCATCTATCTATATTAGAGCACAATTTTCTTCGTTGCATGAGGTGCACATTACTTATACATATATAATAAATGTGTGTGTATGCTGTGGATTGTGTGTATGAAGAGAGCGGTTTTAAATGAGCTTTCTCTGTTTTACACGAAAACCTCATGTCATGTCATTATTATTATTATTACTTTTGGATTATGTTAGAGACTACCTTTTATACTAATGATAACATATTGTAATACTCACTTTGCTCACTTACTTGTGCCATAAGTACAAAAATCAACTGTTGTTTCCTACATTTTGCTGCCCCACTGTTTGGTAATGGTAATAAAAGGAGTAATATAATGTATGTCTGCGTGTGAGCAGGAGAAAAGGAGAAAGAGGATGTGTACAAAAATATATGCATTTATACAGATATACATAAACACAGTTGCATGCAACCTCTCCACAAGCCATTTCACACTAAAAAGGCTATAAAGCGACAGAACGCCAGAGTGACAGGGAAAATAACAATGTTCAGTTAGTGCATGCATGTCTGCATCAATATTGTGATTGTGTACTTCCATCATTTACTTACTTTCAACCTCTTTGATCTACCTTGTTATACATTATATATTAGTAAAAAAAGTGGCAAATATCCAGTGTATTGCAAAGGTTTTATTGTTTTCTTCCCTACCTACTAGGTTTTAAATTGATGTGGGCTGTAGTTTACCATTATTTCACTTCAGTTTTTTATTGTGACATGTTATAGAAAACGCATACTATATGAGGTATATCTATATTTATATTGTAAAGCTGTATTTAGTATAAGGTATAGCTCGACCAACTTAATTGTCAAACGACACCATTCAGGATAGCGTGATATGCCTCTTTTTGTATTGTCACCTTCACCACTACACAAAATTGCAGTAATCACGATGAACAGTCAATTTTTCATCTTGAAATACGTTGTCTAAATGGGTTTTCTCAACTTTGGCTGTAGTAGAAGTAATCGTAAAGTAGTAGATAGTAACATCATGTATCAAATCCCTGGGGTTATGGGAAAACTCGTCCGATGCGATGGTTTTTGGTTTTCCGATGTTTTAGGGTAGTAGTGAGTGAACATGCAACTAATTTGCGCCATTTGAGATAGTCGTTGTTATATTGTTACATCACATCACATGATTTGCATGTTAACCGCTGTATGAAATGTTTTTCATTGCGACTCTTTTTCTCTCACTAAAAAAAGTAATGGCATGAATATGGAGATGGATCACTCACTGGTTATAGTTACACTATATATGAATTAAGCTAATATAAACAATTTATAATGGATTGGAGTGCTTATTATGCCACTGAAAGTGCTATGATATGATGATCACACAGCCTGGGTACAAAAAGTTCATGATTCATGCATACAATTATCATGATGAAGCTTGAAAATCTGAAAATTGGCCTGTAGTTGCATGCAGTAGCTGTTTGAAATTCACTCATTTGCAAGTAGGTGGGCATACTCGTAATCGCAATATCCAAATCTTTTGCGGCTCCTGCTTTGGTTTCCTTTTCGAAGACTTTGCCCACACAGCAGGAGGTGCAAGCAAGCCGATTTGTATTAATCACCATGTGGAGTCAACAATATACTACATTACATGTGTTCTCACTCGTCTCTAATTAATCAAAGGTCTGCAAATGCAAATTTACAGATTACAAACACAAAAAAATGAAGAACGACAAAGGTAGAGAGAATGGTGATGTTTCCTTATGAATACTGGTCTATTCGTGACTCTTAAAAACTTAAAACATTAACAGCTCTAGCAGTTTAATCAGCAGGTGGCTAAGCGTAATGCTTACAAAATGAGAAATAGATTTCTAGGAAGTTTATTTTTATTTTTCCTCACATTTGATCTGAATGATGAATTCATGAAATTTGCATGGGGTCTCACACTCGCTGCCTTTGTGATTCTCTGGAGGATCGTGTATAGAATCATTGGTTCTGTATAATAAATTAAATAACTATAAAGTGGAAAACTGGAGCGCAGAGGAACAAGACATCAGCAAAAGGGCGAACGTAATAATGACATAACCATTGCATTTCATACATGGATGTTTTTATGGATCAAAAGGGTGTAAATCCATATAACCTTTGGGAGTCAAACATTATGTCTTTTTTCTGATCGCAAGTCAGCTCTCCGAGGGAAGTTTGTTCGATCCTCCGGAAATATGTCCTTTTCCACACTTTAATTGTATTCATTTCGTAAAAAGCTCTCATTCCCGGTTGCGTAACACAACGGGAAAAGTCATCCAGATAGAGAGAGAGAGCACGGTCAGACAGTATAGTATCATCATGATTAACATCAAATCATTTGTCTCTGGGGCATTTCTTGCCGACTGGATCGGGTGAAAGTTTTCCCACATATCTGTAACAAATTTTACCACCACTACAAATTTACTTATTACACATTCACCCTAAAAAGTTGTTTATCAAATTATGCTCGTGTTCGTAACATATACATTTGTGAGACTGGGAGTAGAGTGCTTTTCCTTCTTTGACGGGTCTTGATTTTATATGCATCATGTCGTACGTAAATTCTTAGTGTTACATATTATATGATGCTACTTAAAGTGAAACTATCCTACACACATCCCAAAACATTTCACCCTTCATATTCATTTCTCATGCAGGAGCGTCTAACTAAATTGTAAATGGCAGTTGATTTTTGGGCTCATGAAAGTATTCACTACTTCTAAAAGTGAGAGAGGAATCATACACGAATTACAAAATTAGACTTGGTTTATCCACATACGAATTTTTTTGTCCTGATGAACATATTATGTATGTTTGTCATACAAACTTGGGTTTCCCGTAATAATATAATAATTGCGACTGACACAACACACATGAGAGAGACAATAAAGCCATTTTCCAAGTGACATCCATCAAATCAACATCATGCATTAACTCACTCACTCTCTCTATATGTGTGTACTTGTTGTATCCGCCTCACCCCACTACACGGGCTCTCAGTACAGTCGGAGATGAAGTGAACATGTTGTTCACTTGTTCGCATGAAACACTTTTGTGCTTGTTCGTTTTACGTAATTGCGGAATATTAAAGCAGTTATATGGGTCCCCTTTTCTTGTCTCTCTTCCTTCTCCGCTACTGAATATCTACTTTATAAATACTAATCCATTTATCTAACGTGGTTTATAATGACATTCGGTTGTAAATATATCCACACGAACGAGCAAGTCGACCCAAAAGCGGTGGTACTTTTCTGACATGAGCATATCCCTTTTTTTATATTTCACAACAGGAACGGCGGTGCTATCGTGGAAAGAGCATATTATTACGAAGGTGGTGGTTTGCTTGTTTTTTTTTATTTCTGTGATATTACGCACAACTTACATATTTATATACTGCATTTTCAATGAAGTGAGGCAAAAATTGCTGAAAAAATATGTAAGTGGAAAAAGAGTAGATAAATGTTGGTATGAGTAAGAGAGAGCATGGACCATGAAAAAGTTGATGTAATATTTACATTTGCAAGTAGCGTAAACTATGAGATGATGATACGAGGTTTGAGTAAAATATTTTCACCGCCTTAATCGTAAAAAAAGTTTTTGAAATATTCATGATGCTTTTTGCAAGATAAGCATCTGAAAACTTATTCCATTTCCATATTCTCTACATTTTTACTTGAGGCATAATAATCCAGCTCTATCTTTTTTTCTGTAGACATACACACACACTCCCGTATTTTTTGTATATAGTTAAGTAAAAGTGAAGATATGAATGCCAAGGAACCTTTTTATTTCCACCATATAGAAAGGAAATACAGGACTCATTATATAGTTAGTGACAGTGTCATAAAAATTCGGCACAACGTACATTTCATTATTTTGCATTATTCCCAGAAACTTAACAAAAGACGTAATTGCAGTGAAATGCCGTAGTCATATATATATCCTACCTTAGCCTCTCGTTTTCACAGTATCATGACTCTACATGACATGCTGTGTAATAGACGTTTTTTTCTGTGTTTGCAAATGGAAGCAGAGGTCCGTATTAAGCAAACAGCATATAATATTAAATTCATAAATGCTTATTGTGGCTGTTCTACAAAGGAAGGTGAGTACTAAAGTAGAAAGGCTGTGCAAGCTACTACTTACTTTCCTACACACTCGGCTTGTTTCCCACTAAATACTAAAATTCATTCCTGGCACTAGTACATATTGCATTTGCTGGAGAATTTTTGTCAGTTTGTCGCATTGAGCATGCTAATGTGACAGACATTCTCGCTTTTCTTGTCAAGTTTTTCTTATTGACGCTCGTTGTTAAAAAGCTACCACTTACCACTACTATTTCACTCTTTTTTTTGTTGAAGTGAATGGAAGGCGAGGCGAGGCACGCGGAGTGACAAAACCAAGCATTCGTGAACATAATGCAGTGCACACACATACGCAGGCACGTATTAACACCATTACTGCTGGCAAAAGCGAGAACGAGAAAATTTATTTTCTTTTGTGTGAAAGAGTAATGATATTATTATTATGAGTACTGCCATTTCCTTATTATTCTTTTCTAACATCTCAGGTTTTTTTGTTACTGGCTGCAAGTGTCCGACTTACAAAAGGGTTCACAAAATTATGAACTATAATAATGTATTGCAATTCCACAGAAAAGTATTGTACGACTACTTTCCTCAGTGTCAATTTACATCTGCGTTTTTAGTGTGTATTGCGTTTAGGTGTAGTGCCTACATAATATATGTTAAGAACCTTCGCTTTATCAACGACTCATTCTTACCAACATAAGTACATTCGTTTTCACTCAACGTATTTTGTTTGTTGATTTTAATTATTGTGTTATATAATGAGTGTGAAATGAGTTCATTAGCTGGTATTATAGAATGTTAGTAAAACTTGCTCATGATTAATGATTGATCACATTCCGAAAGATTACCCAAAAGGTAATGCAGAAATGGTAGCAGAAGGAAAGAAACAAGAGTACTTTTGCTCTTGTAAAACAATCCAAGCACATAAAATTTCAATGAAGAAGCCATCATTCAGTTTCACATCAAGAAATTGGCTCATTTTGTACCGAAGTGAGAACTTGCTAACCTTTTAGATGAATGAAATATTGAAAGACATTTTCACTCAGGTCTTGAAGGAAACCATTGGAACAGTGTTAGATATATCTATACATGTATACACTGTAAGAATCATATAGCAGCAACCAATTTTCATCTATTCTTTAAGCATAACATATGACACGAAAACTCATATAAAGATTTTTTTCTTCTACGCCGTATGCATCTAGAATGAATGTGTATTTTCCCGTTCATCACTTACGAGAAATGGGAAAAGCTTCCTTTTGGCAGGCAACGGTTGAAGATTTCCCTCAAACTTTTCACGAGATGCATTTTTTATTCCTTCCCGTCCTCGGGCAAAGAGAAACATGGAAAAAATAAGTTGTTCACTCTTCCAACGTTCCTCTTGTGAAAGCTGAACTATATTTTTCTGTCAAATAAATGAAAGAAAAACCTCACAAGAAAACCGGTTGTTTCCACAATTCTACACATGATATGTGTGTGGCATACACGTATACAAACCTAGTTGGCATGCTGTTTTTGTTCTCCTATATAGTTTCAAAAAGAAAGGAGTCATCATCTGTCTACTGAATACAAAGTTAGTATATGATAGTGGTGAGGTAGAGAGCTCCGTTTTCTCCATTCCACTTAAGTTATATTGGGGTTTCAGCCTATGGTGAAAGGTATCTTAAGTCAGTCAAAGAGAAAATATCATCGTCATTCGTACCCATCTCGTCTATCCACACCACAAGGTTGAGGAAATTCCCTTGTGATAACCTTTCTTGTTGTGTATGTGTGCATGGTTTTCTTTGCCGTTGTTGGTTTCTACCCACAAGCATGGCGTAGAGTCGACAGATGAAAGATGTTTTCACGTTCATATCTTATTCCCTTGTCTTGCTTAACTGACTGGTTGATGTTGAAAAATACTCTTCCAATTTCTCTTTTACTCTCTTCTACTCTTCCACTACGCTATTTGATATTGTTTTCATTTTTAAACTGAAAGCTGTACCAATCGATGTGATATTTGATTAGAAAAAATGTTGTTTTTGACCTAAAAATAGAATTCTTTGCTAATGTAAGTGGCTAAGTATGTTATAAAACTCACGAACCGTATCAAATGCAAGTTTTTGCGACTTAAAAACTGCTATATTACACATTATTTGTTATCGTTATATTTCTGTAAACTAACAAGCATGTTTTACCCTTAGGTATAGCATAACTACTTTAACTAGCATTATTTTTGCAGGTAAATTCATATATTATACTGTGTTCTTGGTCATCAAAATGTGTTAGGAAGTAATAATACAGCGCATTGGTATAAAAGACTCCGTTTGTCAATAAACGAATGGAATGTGAAGTAACGAATGAAAGGGTTGAAAGGAGCAAGTCAAGGAAATGGAACAGCGTCGATGCGAGACCATTAACAGTTTCTAATTTCAGTTTGGCAGATAATTTACGCCAAAGTTTCCATCAGCAGCGCAGCTTCTAACGACTCTAGTCTAAAGCTCCGATTTTATCTTCTTGTTAGTACTCTCACTCACTTTCCGGACGGCAGAAGGAAGGAAACTGAATTGGAGTATTAAGAGTTGACGAGCTGTTCAAATAACTGGAAGGGAACTTTACGGTATACATAACATGTGTATAAACGTCAGGCACGCCAGCAAAAGAGTATTATTATATCGACTGTGGAAAATGTTCTTTTCCAACTCCATAATGATATTGCTATCATCCAGAGGATTATGCTTTTATATCCCATTCGATATGCATACATATACGTCCACCATATCTTGCGAGAGCTGAGAGTCTGTATATATGAACACTACAATGTGCTTGCATACACTTGGCTGCACTGATACAATAAGAATCATCTTGTGCCTTCCTTTTCTCCCTCTCATGGCATTTTGTGCTCCTCTATCAGTTAGCACATACACGTTGCGCATATCTTATAGCAGAAACTTTGTGAAAAGTTTTAGGCAGCTTGCCAGAACTCCAACTTCAACGCGGAGAATGAGAACGAGCCAAGGAAGAGATAGGGCGAAGAGAAAATATAGTGTGTAGTTTCAAAAGAGAAGAGTTTTTTATCTGGCTTAAAGTACACGAAATGAGGAGGAGAAGTAGTAGTAGTCTCTTCATTTTCTCCTGTATTTTATGTGCATGATACTTTAAAGAGGAAATATACGATACGATAGGCTTTTCTCCACTTACTCACTTTACTGCCTCTATCGTTGCCACACGTTCTCGCAGCCAAATGTAAAGAGCTTGCTGACTAGGATGAAGTAGCTTTGGGAGCTGGTGTATGTGTCGGCTTAAAGTCTATGTAAACAGGCATGCATATTATTCTTTGCAAAGAATATTGTTATATATGTATCATCCAACAGCCGCTGGCTTTCGTTGCTTGTAAGATTTTGGAACAACTTGGAGTAGGAGTAGTAGTGTATATTGCGCAAGGAATATAAGTATAGTGTTTAGTTTACTGCTTTTGTGCATTTCAAAACGAATGAATTTTATGGTATATTCTGCATCAAATGTATGCTCTATAATGCCCATGCTGAAGTTTATTTTATCAAATTTATGTTAAGTATCCTATTTTATTCCAGCTTTTAATGCTAACTGAGAACATTTCATAATATATTATATGTATACAAGTAGGCATCCATATATACACGGCTGCTGGATATCCCATGGCATTATATACATGTGCGCTGAAGCGTGATGTGAACGCAACGGCACCCTCTTCAATGATCATTTGTTGCGAAGCAAAATTATTTCTTCATTTCTCTTCTTCTTGTGTTCCCATTTCCCATCCCTTTAGCATGTTTACTCTTTTCTTTTATCTGTGTAAGGGGCCAAATGCAAGTTTGTGTTAAACTTTCCGTCGCAAACTTGTCGATTGCTTTGTTGGAAAAGGTCCGCTCTCCACTCAGCGTGTGAGGCGTATAATAAAACCACAGAAACCACAATGAAAAAGCACTCGGGTTGCGGTTGTCCGAAAATCAGGATAAAATGTTAACGAGCGAAGGGTAGCAGAGAAGAGAGAAAAGTTATTTCCCACTTTTGTGGAATTTTTTTTTGTGTGTGAAGACACAACGCAAACCCCCTTGTTAGCATTCCGTTAGAATCTTCTGAATATTCACGAGCTAATAAGGTTAAAGAACTGTCAAGATGGCGCACGTTTTCTTGTGGGGCATAAAAACACACGGAGCCAGCCAGAGTGCTGCCCAATTTTATAGCCACGAAAAGGAAATGCAAATGAGGGGACGAGCAGAGAAGATGCAGTTAAATGGAATTTTGGCTTGAAAACTTACTTTTTAAGGGAACAAAATATCCCATAAGCGAAATTACATTATAATAATATATAACTAATGATATGGGCAAGTTGTAAATACATATGTAGAGAGAGTGTGTTATCTTATAGTTATGATAATGTGTCTTCCATATAACCATGTAACATACCACTATGATGCCAGCTTTCCTCCTCGTCTTCCTCACATTTTCACAGACTAGTTGGGAAACCAAGTAAATGTGAGAGAGCACATCCGATAAGCTCATGAAAATGTGCCTCTTCAGCTCATCACACTTCAACTTTTCGCACAACTCAGGCACTTTTCAGCCCTTCATGATCTCAAGAGGTTTTCTTAGAGCTCGTCTCCACTTACTATCACACAAGTTTTTTAGTTAACTGCGTTCTTGGCTCCTACTTTTACTATCAGATGCATATGTACATATATACTTTAACATACCATCCATTTTGTTATCATGCTATTCTACTACTACTACATTTCAAGTTTGTACTTACTTAATAAAGTCATCCAGAAAGATGGTCGTGAAAAGAGGAGAGAGAAAGAGTGAGAGAGAGAGAAGAACAGAACGGGAGTGTAAAAGTGGGAAAAGACCCTCCACTTGTGCCAGCTCTCATCTCCATTTTCAAGCACTTTTCTTCTTTTTCTGCTTTCCTTCCATGTCGTCATATTTTCATCTCTGAGCTGAAATTTCCTCTCTTTTTCTCTCGCTCTCTCTCTCTCTTATTTTCGTTACATTTTATTCTATGTTAAAAGTAGTGCAATACCTTTAGCAAAATTAGATAGGACAGCTGGAAGTTAGAGAAATGATTTGTGAGTCCAACTTGGACCACATCTCATCTCCTTTTTATGGCTGTCTGCTGCCTCTACATGGGCTAAAGATATGTTAAGTAAAGTGTACTTGTGCCAGCTCTACCCTACTATCTCACAAATTCATCTACACATGTACTCTTCTCTCTCTCTCCCATAAAATTTATCTCGCATCCTAAAACATACTTTACTTGCAGGAAAGAATGTTGTGAAGCGTCTATCAATAAAATCATGTGAATTTTGTAGCACCTTCCCTTTCATTCTACGTTATACAACCATATTTTTACGTCATCAATGTTGTATTTAAATTAAATGCTAGAAATTCGATTATAAGCTCATTTTTAGATCTCTATTGTAGGCTGTACACCATAAATACAAACACTATAACTTTCCCGTTGCATGACTGACTTACAAATCTTTTTTTAATTCCCACTGTAGGAGAATGTTTCCCACTGTTCGTTCTTCCTTTTCTGGAATCTCCTGTGACCAAAGATACGCCGTTTTGTTGGACATTGTACCTGTGGATAATAAGCGTTACCGCTATGCATATCATCGATCATCATGGCTTGTTGCTGGCAAAGCGGATCCACCAGCTCCTGCTAGGATCTACATTCATCCCGATTCCCCTTTCACTGGAGAACAACTCAAGAAGCAAATTGTCTCTTTTGAAAAAGTCAAGTTAACCAACAACGAGATGGACAAGCATGGTCATGTGAGTCGCCTTTCTTGATATCTCTCCTCCTCGTCGCCTTTTAATATTAGAAGTTTGTGTGATTCTATTTCGTTTCACATTAATCATCAAGATTAATATTCATTGTTCCTGTCACATTGTCACCATACTATATAACGTTTATTGAACAATAATCAAGCTAACTGATACTCATTTCAAACATAAGTTTGAGAAAAATGTCTTTGTGTTCAGTTCTGACGATCATTGTTTCATATTTTGACACAGTTGGTGCTAAACTCTATGCATCGCTACCAACCAAGGGTTCATCTGGTCAAGTGGCGTGAAGGAATGATGGCAAGTGGGGCTTTCGTGAGTGACCTCGAGTCAGAGTATTTCAGAACATTCGTTTTCCCAGAAACCGTCTTCACTGCTGTCACCGCATATCAAAATCAACTGGTAAGGTTTTAATATCATTGTTTATTGCTTGCTTACTTATTTGATGCAAAGTGATAGAATAAAAAAAATTAAATGAATAGAAAAATTGAGATAAGAAAAAAATATACTAGTACAAGAAAATCACTTCGACCACCAAACGAGGCTCCTGTCAGATACTACGATATCTGGCTTTATCTCATTATGCAAGCTATCTTTATCATCAACGATGGCTGACAATCCAAGCAACCATCATCAACCATTTTTTGTTAACCTTTGAGAAAACTTGAGAATCGTAAAAATGATGGTCTAATGGCTAATGGTTTGTGAAGAAGTAATGGTTGTTGAAGCGTGAATGTAGTAGCAAAAACTGTCATGTTACACAAGAGTAAGCGATATCTTATGCGGAAATCTTGTGTAGAGCTTGATATACCAAGCTTATATAAAATATATAACCATAGACACTAAAAAGAAGCCCATATCATGTATAGTTGGACTATAATTCAAGTAGTTTGCAATGCAGGGAGAGTAGATCAATCCATTTCAACTCACTTATTTATTCACATCTTTTGAATCAATCAACAAAAAGAAAAAACAGTCTTCAAAAATACAATGAGAGTACATGCCGAGTGAGATGTGTGATTGTGTGAGGTCCATTTAAAACGCTTGCATATGATGCTGTCACTTGGCTACTTAGTGACTTTTTGTGAGTGTTTTATGAAATGATTTTTTTTACCTCGACACATTGACGCACCATCTTTTTTACCATTCACTTTTCCGCCTTTTCTCACGCAGTGTGTAATATCTACAATATAAAAATGTACGTTTGAAACACAAACATGTATATGTATATATTCGTGTGTGTATATAACGTAACTGACTTGCCATTACCACTCATCATTCCCATTCAACTTATTTCAATCAATGCTGATGATCGTGATTGAATTTTAAAATTTGCTTGAAGACACGTACAGCCGAATAGTTTACTAATGTTGAGATGAGAAGCTCAGATTTTACTTGTGTGTTTGTAGCTGATATGGCTATGAAAGCTTATTATAGTTTATTGTTTGTTGTAAGTTTTTTGATGGTTCTCCCTTCGGATGAGTTCTAGAAAGGTTCTTGGAAGAAGCTGCTGCTTCTGATCAATGACCTGATAAATAAATTTGAATAGAAGACCAATAACTTTGCTCAGTCTTTGCTTATATGAACAATGAAGAATAGGCATTGACTAGTGAAGAATATTGAGACAAAGGGTGAGACGTGAGGCCGTATAAAATAGATGATAGTGCGACTAACTGCACTTTTACTTATGTATAAGTATGAATTTCGTTTTTGTTCCTACACAATTTGCAGCGTTGCATAGAAGATAGGTGAACAATGTAGTTTTATTTTAGCATACGACCTAATCCTGTCAGTTATGCATACTTTACCCCTTAACATGTTGAGTATGTTGAGTGGTAAATAGGTAAAAATATTATATAAATAATAAAATAGGAGTACAGAAACGAATTTTTACTAATAGTGAACATAGTTTTCTAAATTATTGTATCGCTTTAACCCATGTTTTGTTGGTAATAATGCAGCGTATCCTGTATCATACATTACATGAAAAACTTTGTATTACAAATCAATGGTTGGGATAATGATACATGGCGTAAAAATTTGCAGCGTTGCATAGAAGATAGGTGAACAATGTAGTTTTATTTTAGCATACGACCTAAACCTGTCAGTTTTTGATAATTTTACCCCTTAACATATTGAGTATTTTGAGTGGTAAATAGGTAAAAATATTATACAATAATGAAATAGGAGTACAGAAACGAATTATTTAGCTAACAGTGAACATAGTTTTGTAAATTATTGTATCGCTTTAACCCATGTTTTGTTGGTAATAATGCAGCGTATCCTGTATCATACATTACATGAAAAACTTTGTATTACAAATCAATGGTTGGGATAATGATACATGGTGCAGAGAGCGTTTATGAGACAGATGGTATTTTTACGTCTGATCAATACCAAACATTTGAAAATTGCTACGTGATGTTATACAAAAACCCGTATTATTATTTTAGGCTGAGCACGCTACTTTTGAGAGTTTATTTCTAGACACGCATTTCGAAAAGTAAAAGTATGCTTTTGCTCGCTATTAGCTTGAAGGTTTTTGATTGTGTAAAACCGTTGAAATCGAAGGTTTCAGGTGTGAGAAATTAGGAAGCAAACACATTTTTGTAGCTACTTGCTACTTTCACAAGATTTAGAGTGTTGAAGGCTCACTATCATTACTAAATTTTCAGAGACGGTTCTGGCTCCTTTTCATGTATAAATATAAGTATTATTGTGCATTGCGTGGCAGGACACGCTATTTATGCTCAATTCATTTTATGCTCATGTAGCGAAGTGAAAAAGAATGTGATTGGTAGTTTAGGTTTCAATTGTGGGCGAGTTTCCTGACATGCACATGAGAATTCGACCACGTACTTTAATCATTATTTACTGAATGTGCTGTAATGCACATCACTTTATCATTTCGTGCCAGTTTGTGTGAAAAGTACTTTTCGGCCATCTTGAATTTGTCATGCAATTCATTATTTTTTGAAAAAATATAAAGCTTCTTGAATTTTTTTTGTATTGTATTGTATTGCGAGCGTGAAACCCGTCAACCCAATTTTGTGCCTTTATGTGCATTTGAAAAAGTAAAATTTTAATAATTCAGGTTTGCCGGATGTGATCCATTATTTTGCGCATAGGCCTTAAACGTCTAAAATTGTAATAACCCTATTCGTTAAACAGTTTTCAGGAACAAAATATAATATTATTATCATATCAATGAATGGTATACAGGAAACTAATTAATTTGACAAGAGTGGATAAATTTTTTTTCTTAAATGTAGAAAGACCGAAAGACGGAAATCATTTGTATTGTTTGAATTTAGATGATTATTAGAAACTTTGCAGTGTTGGTCTGGTCATTAAAACACTATTTCTTCTTCATATTTCAATAAAGAAAATTGAGTTAGTATGTACTAACACCAATTGGCCACCAATCACTATAGATGAAATCCGTACACACAAATAGAATTCATTGTAGGTGAGTAGTAGGTACTCGTAACAGCACTCAACATTGTTATGTAGTCTGCACTCTGCACATACAAACAACATCACACATCAGGATTATCCGCACAGCACAGCTAGCAGCTACGCTCCTCATCCTCTTTGTTTTTTCGTAGAACTCATTAAGCTACGCATAAAACTAGCTGTTGGTCTGTAGATGGCAATTAAAACGCTACTTCACCTGATACGGGCCTCTTGTTCAGAAGGTGCGCTTCTTCTACAATGGAGTCAATTATATCCTACAAGAATGCGAATGGAAAAGCTCATACAAACCCACATTAGTGAGCTGCTACGCACGCATGTTGGTTGAAGGTAGAAGAGAAAAAACTTTTTCCCAATACAATCCACCAGCAATGCGTCTAAATTTCCCATGCTTTAAATTATGCAAACGATGGGTTGAAATTACACACAACCCAAATGTCTGTAAACAATCCTCCTAATGTATCAACAAATACAACACACATGCATTTTATACGACCATAATTGACACTGGCAGTTAGACTGTGTGAGTAGAGCAGTCCAATTTTTTTTAGGTAATTGTCATTATGTGATCCGCCATTAAATTACGCTTTGGCCATCATCATTAACAACAACTACAACGCGTATTTGACGGTATTAGCAAATAGAGTAGAAACAAAGAAGAGGAAATAGAGATAGAGAGACAGAAGTGAAACTGCAAACAAAAAAAGTTTTGGGAGCAATGAAAGGAGAAGAAAATGTAGAAACTATCATCATTATCATGATTATCAACAGCTTCATAATTTGCTATATGGTGGTTGCTCCACTCAAGTTGAACTGCAGGATTGTAATAGCCAACGTAAATTCCTTATAACGACGAGAGACTCGTCTGCACATGAATATTCCAAAGCCATAATAATCTGATTAGCCACGGCTCTGGATCCATAGTTTCGAGGTGATACTTCTGACAATTTTGGTACGTTTGGGCGCAAACCAGTAGAAAGGAGACGAAAAACAATTACAAATACATTATATGGCTTAATGATGAGACCTTCCGTCCGCGTCCGCCTAGTTCCTAACAACACATAACATTAGCCCGACGACGTGAGAGCGGTTTTAGTTTTACAAAAGTCGTAAGTGAGCATGCATGTATATTATGTATCTATCTATACATGCATTCGTTATACACAATTCTGGATTTCGTGTAACACTTCATAATACGTGATGGGTACTATATAGATAGGTACATGAACTTTATACAATCTAATGTTTATAATTTCTAATATGTAAAAGGACACACCAAACTCTTGATAACAGATTCTCTGTAGATTTAGTGGTGATGATGCTGTGATGATAATAGTAATGATGATGACGGTAAAGTTGAGAAGCTTTCTTCGTATGAGCAGTCATCACATTACCTCACCACACCACTTTCAGCTCAACTCACCGAATATGAAAGTTCTGTTAAAAGTGCAATTAGCATGCAAGCTCGAATCAAATTTACTCATACAACTGCTTATATAAAAGTAGATGTATAACAGTGCCAGTACCATCTTTTCACGTACCAAACATCCCAGCAACAAAAAAAACTGCTATTAACTGGTCGCTCATTAATACAGATTAGCTAATTTCTACATTGCTCCATAAAACATCTTTTGCCGCAAATATTACCAGGATAGATCTGCTCCTGGTCAGTCAGCAGACGCTGCTGTCTGCTGCAGTATAATAATGATAGGAGCAATTTAAAATATACATGATATACAAGCAAGAGCAGATGAAAGAAAATTGGTATTTTGTTGTTGAACTATTATGAAATAAATATATTACGCATAGGTACTAAAAATCGGTTAGGTACTCAGGTGTAATTAGAACAATAAAAGGTCATCATGCAACACACTAGTGTAAGATTTATCAAAGAAATTGGAATCATCAATCAGATCAGAGATGAGATGGGCCTCTGTTTTTCGGTCTCCGTTACTCTCAAAAGATTCTTAAAGGTTTACCCAACATGTTCATATAATTTTTATGCCATATGTCAGTCTTTTGATAAAGTTTAAAAATACAAATGAGTACACGTCCTCATTTTTATATACTCTCTACCGTTGGCTCATGCTTTCGGTTACTCTTTGTTAAAATATAATTCGAAGTCATAAAAATAAGATAATAAAATTTCGGCACTTGTGTTTCTGATAAGAGCTTAAACGATTATAACGAAGTAGCACTGCATTATTCAGAGAAGCAGTAAACATCCGCATCAGTAATATTTTCCCTTTTTTACTAACCTGTCAATATGTATGCATAGGAGCAACATCAAACCTAATTCGAGTAAAATATGTAGATCATTTTGTTGCCATTTAATTGCCATCAATCCCTCTGATCGAGCCCACGGATTAAAATAAAACTGGCATGATCTGTATCTTTAAGATAGCCGGTAGATGCAGCAATTTGGGAACCTGTATACATGGGTCGAGAAAAAAGTAATGAGACGATATAAATGACCGACAGACAAAAGAAAGTGGTCGCGAGACCCATTAAGTGCTGTTTTCAACTTAACGTATTTTCAATTCGTTCGTCTGCGCCAGGAAAATGAAACAAACCGAATCGATCAAGGTACAACAGTATAATCGTGCGGTTTGTAATCTTGCTTTATTCATGTCCATACAAAAAGTCTTCATTTTTCAGCACATTACAGGCGTCTAGAATAGCTTAGAGTTGGTCAGTATTTTCAACGATTTTCACATCTTTACATTCTAATTCAAATGTATTTAGAACATTTTGGTATCATAAATGACAGTACAAAATTGATGGTGTTCTTTTACGTCTATAACAGCTAGTATTGCAGATGTGTTTGAGAATGATCAGCAAATGAACTTTCAGAATTGAATGGGAAATTCCAAGTTTTCTCAAATACAGTTTCTACATTCAGAAACAGAAAAATCACGGAAACCAAAAATTTTGGTTGCTCACGCATTTGAGTTGGAGAGAAGTAAATTAGTTAGTCAAGTTGGGAGTCTAGGAGGTGTTAGGTATGGTAATTTATGGAGATGGGAAACTGGAGAAGGGTTCATGCCTTTTCTCATGGTGAAAATCTCGTATCCAAACTAAAATAACTTGGTTGCTGATTTTCTCGTTCGTATGCTTGGCTTCATGGGTTAAGAGGCCTCTACACGTAATATAAACTCCTACTACATCGCATTGTCATGCACCACTGCATATTATCTAGAAAGGAGAGAGGCTAGGCAAGGGTCCTCAGTCAGCTCCATCCTCATCATCAGTATACATGCACATTTATACACATTAGTTTCAGCTAAATAAGCGGAACTTTTCCTTCTCCCTACACTGATTTCGTGTAGAATGAAACATTATAAGAAGCCTCTCGGTACCATTAAAAATATAAGATGCTCTATAATAGAATGAAAATGTAATCATAACGATTCTTGTGAAATGGGAAAGAAAGGGAAATAAGGCACATTCACTTATTTTATGCATGTATAGTGCAGCAAACACTTGGGTAAGTATATAAGTGTTATATTTTCAGAAAATCTCTGAAATTGTGAGCATATTACAGAACTGTAATCAACATCTGCTGCTACTACATCTGAATTTCGTTAGAAGTATTAGTTGATATACAAGCGTGAATAACAGCTATATCGGATAGTCAAGAGTTTATAGAGTGAGTGTTGGTAAAAGTGATGGCATGCAAAATGCGGTAGAAGGTGATCTCGACACTTCATCATCGTTGACTACCCGGGTGGCCCAATTATCTTCGTGAAAACCGCATTGCACCACGCTTGCGAACAAGACTCACACTCCACGGGCCATTTGATTCCAGCATAACTCAAAATATGCATCCGCTGAAACCATATTCTTCTTTCTTTCAAGAGATTGTACCACTATTCCACATGCCCACAGCACAACACACACATACAAAGAGTGTGGAAAACTACATGCTTTATGTTCAATGGGAGTAATATTTATATCCGAAAAGAAGTCAAGTAGAAGCCAGCCTACTTCTTGTCGGTAATTCCTATTGCTCCGAATCTCCCACAGTCTTTCTATGCCAGCCTTTCTTTGATACTCCTACAACATTGCATGAGCTACAACATTCTAAGCAGCGGTGGCGATCCCACAGTAAAGAACGTATTCGTGTAAATGTTATGCCGCACAGTTTACACGTTTTCTAATGTGCTCCGTCCATATTTTCAACTTTCCCCAATTCATTTTGATTGAAAGTTAGGAGTGCGCCTAATACTGAATGCTACATAAATCATATCGCTTAATAATTTTTTTTTAAATCTTGTCATTTTGGATTAGGTATTACAATTTCAAGTTGAAACGTATCAATATCAATAGACTTTCATAGTGCCGTTCTGAAATATATTATTAAATGCAAAGTAACAAGGGCCCCGTTCAAAAACTATATGTACTCGTATAACGTATAAGTTTCTTTCTTAAACATTCATCTTCACCCAAACTGCCAGTCCTTGCGCTAAACTGTCAGCTACAAGATATTTATCATGCCCATTTCGTCAACCGTATCTCTTTCCAATGAAATGTATCCTGCTAAATTATTTATTTTTAGACTCCACTGAATTAAATGAACTCTGACTCCATTATAAAGCTACAATGGTGAAGGGAAGGGTATAAGCTTATGCTTCGTCCCGTACATTCTGAGGTAATAGAAGTGTTATTAACTTTATGCCTCATTTCAACAAGAACTCATTTGAATTCTTGGTGTCTACATAAGAGTTAAGTTTGCTCATTATCAACTTTGAAATACATGCATTCCGCGAAGATATACACGTTGATGTCGTATTACTGAAAAATTTAAACCCAAACAGCTGCAAAAGTAAAATCAGAAGAGCTGTACGAGATATAATATAATATCTGAAACAAAGTATAAAAACTCTTTTTATTATATATGCAATACACTGAAACGGAACAATGTATAATGATGCTATTTCGTTA
>JAANSM010000365.1:0-30645 GCA_036850725.1 Orchesella villosa | reverse complement strand
CCCGTTGTAAAGTCGATAAGTTTCCGTTTGCTCGAAACGTCCGTCCGTTGCATTGCATTTCAAACAATTTTTTTTCTTCATATTTTTATGCGTTTATAAAGATCAAGTACTTTCCTTTCATTTGTATATAAAAATGGCGTCATTTGTTGTTAATATACATTAAAAGGTATATATATTATATACGAACAATAATATGAATATTATGCAAGTTGTAAAAGGGTTGTAAGTTTTGAATAATCTTCATGACATATGAGATTGTATCATATATTGATGTATATATGATAACCTATACAATCGTAAACTACACATGGGTGGCCAGAGTTCCTGGCTTGAGCTGTGGTTGTGAAGGAACAATATACTGTGGTGATGGGGTGCTAGGAGCTCTTGAGACTTGAGGCACAGCCCCATTCCTCATTCCATACGGATTTGTCGAGTTACTTAAAGTATTTCCCTGACTATGTGACATGGGCGAGGTAGATCCAGGAACGAGAGGAGAACCTCCACCACTCCCTCCATGATGAATCCCTCCATTAGATGTACTTGTGGGTGTCGAGATATGGTTGTGTGAGATATGGTTACTGCTCGTTGGAGTGTGATGATTAGAGTGATTATGAAGATGATTGTTGAGATGATTGTGGTGACCTGAGACGGAGTGAGCAAGCGGGTGGGAGCCGCTGTTGGGAGAGTGATTACTGGTTACTGCTCGTTGGAGTGTGATGATTAGAGTGATTATGAAGATGATTGTTGAGATGATTGTGGTGACCTGAGACGGAGTGAGCAAGCGGGTGGGAGCCGCTGTTGGGAGAATGATTACCACCGACACCGGAGTGAGGTGGAGGGAGGGAAGTGTTGGACGTTCTCAGGTAAGGATTTCCATACGTGGCCGAGTAGCGAGGGTCCACGTTGTTCAAATACTGAGGAGGACTTTGGAGTGCTCCGGCTTGCCCGTTGTAGATGGAGTTGCGGGTTAGGGGAGGGTTGTAGTCACGAGTGTAGTCCACGTATGGGACATAACCATTGTTATTATGACCGTCCTAAGAAAAAAATATTAAATTAAATTATTACATTCTCCTTATTACCCATTTTTCAGTAAAACAATTTAAGTTAGCCTTACATGTTTCGGAGGGAAAACAGGGTCTATGTAGTCTGAATATCTGTAAATTGACTCATTTTTCATGGCATCTGACCCCTCGTCCCAATGCTCAGAATCATGTTCTGGAATATTTGATAGAGAAGATGCCGTTCGAATTTCCACTTTCAAGTCCGAGTCGTTTGATGATCGATCTGATTGCTTGGTTTGCTTCTCAACGCCATCAACTTCCATCACTTTACAAATACAAAGGTATATCGTTTAAACTCATCGTTCATTAGACATTTTATTAGCTAGCAAACTTTGGTAAATTTAATCTGAGTAACTTACAAACTGGCTTCTTCGACTTCTTCTGGCACAGCAAAGTAATCATTGTCAACGCCACAATTATGACGACGCCACCAATCACACAGGTCAGAATGATAACGAGTTGTCCACTCTCTGCAAAATAGAACAAGGCATCTTCCCATATTAAATTTACATAGTCTCTCTTGTTCACAAAGTCTTGGGGGTGAGATTGGGGTTAGTATTGTTAGGATCGTTTTGAAAATTGAAATGGTAAAATTATTATAATTATTTTTAGCAATTGTATAAATTAGATTTGAGGTAAGGTTTGTATTAAAGGTATCTACATAAATGTTAGAGGCTAAATTTCAACTACTTATATGCATGTGCATATTAAATTATCTAAAATTGCTACATAAAAAAATATTTGGAAACATACTTTGCTTCATGAGGAAAATTTCCATGATATGGGTTCCATAAGAATTCGTAACGGTGCAGTTATACGGGCCAAAGTCTTTTTCTTGGGAGGAACGGATAACCAAAACGCTACGCTTCCCATTTGGCATGTTATCTTCCAGGACAGAGTAGTCCGAGTCATCTTTAATGGAATCATTACAGAATTGGTATTAAATTATAACTTGCAAATTTTACTAATCAATTTACAGTTTTAAATGTAATATAATCATTGATTTACTTACGGCTATCAATCTCTCGGCCTAGATGCGTCCAAGTAACCTTATCCGGAAGCGGTATTGATTTGGCCAAACACTCCAGTCTCACTGTATCCCCTTCAACACCAAACTGAACACGTTGGCTGACAACAGATGGAGGTCCTTTGAGGTGGATCGTTGCTTCAGCAGAGATTGTTGGAAATCTTGGCACATGAGCTTGACAAACGTACTTCCCTTGAGTGTCTTGAGTAAGGGTGGTTGTGTAGTTGGCTCTATCATGTACAACCTGAAGGGAAAACGTGACAATGAGTTATTTTCACGGAGAGCTAGCTAATTATAAGATTATAATTATTATTTTTGATGACTTACAGCTCTAGTTGGCTCATAAATCCATACAATAATCGGTGGAGGGTTTCCATCAACATCGCAACTCAAAGTGACTGAAGTTCCTAAGTCGGCTTGAACATCTCTTGGTCTATTACGAAACACTGGGCCGTCTATACAAAAGTAAAATTAAGGGCATTTAAAAAATTTCAAGGAGAAAAGTTTTTCCTTTTAATTAAAAGGAAGATTTATAATTTTAAAAAAACTTACAAACAACAGAAAGTGTTTCACTTTCTTGACTCCTTCCAACCGCATTTTGAACCTCACATTTGATAATTGCATCATGATACTTCCTTGTAACATTAGGTAGTAAGAGAACAGCACCATGATTGAAGATTTATAATTTTTTTAAACTTACAAACAACAGAAAGTGTTTCACTTTCTTGACTCCTTCCAACCGCATTTTGAACCTCACATTTGATAATTGCATCATGATACTTCCTTGTAACATTAGGTAGCAAGAGAACAGCACCATGATCTCCAGCCAACACTTTATCACTGAGAAACCATCGATATGAGATTTCTGGAGGATTTGCTTCAGCCCGACAGGAGACTCTGACATTGTCATATTCTTGAATTAGAGGTGACTGGATTTTGACAGTAACTTTTGGAGCGTACTTGACTTCCAATCGAATATGAGTGCTCATCACTTCTTTGGCAGGGCGGTTGTGANGTAACTTTTGGAGCGTACTTGACTTCCAATCGAATATGAGTGCTCATCACTTCTTTGGCAGGGCGGTTGTGAGCTTGGCAAGTGAACGTTTTGTTATGGTGCTCTTTGGTGGGTCGGAAGCGGAGAATGGAGCGTGTGTTAAAGCGCTTCCCATCATCCAAAGGTTCCTTAATTGACTCCACTCCAGTCTTCACTTCATGACCATTCCCATCAATCCATGTGATCTGGAAGAAGAACAAGAAAGAAAGAATTATTCCTCATAAATGTCTAGCGGGGCATCGTGAGATATCTAAAAGTCTTTTGATGTACAACATAAAGCTATATCCTTATAACAATGTTTTGTAGAGCCATTTTTGCAGCAGTTAACTCACTCCTTAAAAGAGACACTTTCCATCTTGTTATCATTCCGACAAACCCTCCAAAAATGGAAAGGAAAGTGGAGGAAAAATACACACATTTTATGCAGGAAGGCCTCTTGACGAGAAAAATCCTTTATTGCTCTCTACACTGCCATAAAACGACTATTGAGCGTCGCATAGAGTGCTGATATATTTCTCATGAGATTTTTTCTTCCAGCTCCTTGCCTAGAGAAGCTTCTCTTGTCTTTCCAGTTGTGTCTACAACTTCTCTTTTTTTGTCTTATTTTTTGTTCTAAAAATGTATACCTTCTTGTATTATTCTTATTCCCTGACATAAACGAGGCATTGCAATAAATGCTCTTCTTTTCCAAACATTATGCTTCTCGCTTGGATGAATCCCTTTATTTCTCAAACTCAAAGTAGTCCAAGATCAGAATATAAATACCTATACTTATTGTATTTTTTGTACTCCCTCTTCCTATTTATCTCGTGGCTATTTTTACTTTTTGAATATGAGACGATGATGATGATCACGATGATGACGATAGTAATAGGATTCCTTAAGGAATGCCGGATGTGGAGTGACTCAAGAGCTTTAAACAAATGTGGATACCCTATATTTATATGGAGGGAGAAAGTATATCGTATATCCCATGATATTTATACAAGGTATATTTTATGTCGCTTAAATTTGAAGACTCCCTAATGTTATGTGATCATTGTAAAAAAAGAGCCCCAAACTAAATCTTTGTAATAATGTCAGAAAATAAAAAAATGTACTCTGTACTCTATACTTCTCAATCTTTTTGATCGGTTGTCAATTCAAATGTCTTTGAGCGTATTCCTTTCATGAATTTCATGTTGTTTATTTAGCGATAGCTCCAAAACTTCCAAATACAAGGGGAGAACAAGAACATGCAGTTTATTTTATAGATTCCATTCGTAGAAATGAATTTGTAGAAGTTTTTGTTGCTTGTATATGGAGGGGTGAATGTTACCACGAATGACGAAGGAAAATCCCCTTACTCACCAACTACCAACTCACCCTTTGAATCATCATTGAAATGAGTACATATGTATGCATTACGTCATTTGTTCTTGTTTTTTATTGCGATATATATGAGGGCTCAAGTTTTATTTTTCTACTACTTTCTCCACACAAGCTTTGTTGCGTTGTCAGACTTGTTTTGACTAATCGTAAGAAATGTTTGACAAAAAATGAAACAGCTTTTTGCTTTGGTTTATAGGTTGTTTTCGACTTTCTCGAGTTTAGGTTCTTTTTTGTTTTCCCTGCTGCGTTATGACAAAATAGGTTTGGTGTGTCCTACTTTTTTGTATAACGCTTTACCCATAATTACACCCATTTTGTATATCCTTTCCAAACATTATTTACGCATGACAGCCTAATCAATTTCTATAATCATCTCAACAGTCACTCTCATTCTTACCAGAGGCCTTTATATAAAACCTTATAAATTATTATAATTTTTATACCTACCAGTCTACCAGCTGAAACTCTATTCTATTTAAAAGTCCATTACTTATACATACATAGTTATATGGGCATAAAATTCGTGTTTTTCTTCAACAACAAGGACGAATGACATACATGAAGAAACGATGATGAGGCGGAGGACTAGCCTAGCGACCCAATGGCTATTTCATTCCTATTACCTTTGCTTCAAATAAGGATAACTATATATATGCCCTTGTAAAAGGAAACCCCCATTCAAAAGTAATGAATGGCTCATCCTTGTTTTTTAAAGTTGTCCATGTTAAGGTAAATTATTAGCCTTGTTGTTGCTACTGCCGTGGATGAAGAAGCAGTGGAAAAATAGGAGGAGAGAAGTAGTTTATTATTTAATGTCATGATGAGGAGTTGCTGAGCAAAGTTACAAAAACCATTTTTATATCCTTTCCTTTCTCTAATTTAGTTTTGGCAGCAGAAGAGTTTCTGTATGAGCTGCTATTCTCCAGACTTCTCCAGTATATATATAGCTTGTATATAAAGCTCTAGTCTTTTTATTTACAATGATGATGATCATCACAGAAATGATGATGGCAGTTCGTTTTCTAAATGACTACTCCACTACACACACTCATGATAACCACTATATACTTCTTCCTATCTTCTTCCTCCGTTCCTTCTTGATATGAGCTCCCCATTAAGTTTAGGTATCCTATTTTTCTCAGAGGAAAAAACAAGGCTAGTCTAGTATAATCTACTTTTATATAGGTAGAAAACACAAAAACACAACACGTGTCATTAGCTTTTGTCAATGTTACCCCATCCGTGGTCGTTGTAGGAGTAGGAGGAAGAAGCTTATATAGTAGCAGTCATGATCAACGATCAACATCAACATCATCGTGAAAATTAACTAGAAAATGGGTTTCATAATATGATGCAGTTTTTGGTGGATGCAGTTTGCTTCATGGGGGGTGCTTCTACACAAGAGCAACAACAACATAAGTATCTATACATGAGCCAGCCTGGAAAACATGATCATAAAGTTGATGGCTAACAACACCAACGAAATGGTGATAATAATAATGATAATCAGCACTATCATAATATCATATCACCTGTAATGAATAGTGGAGTGAACTTTCACCTGGAAACTCTCACCAATATTATGAGCATAATATGGCTGTAAAATTCTATATATCTAGGTATATATATGCATAGTGTTTTGGTGAAACGTATTAATTTAAAAATGATGAGCAATATGGTGTGAGCAACTGCATTTTCATTAGAATTTAGAATTATAACGTTTTTTTACCTCAGCAGCAGGTTTTCCACCCCTAGAAATACATTCCAGTTGGACTTCCTTGTCCTCAGTCGTTTGCAGTAAGTCTCCATGAATAATCTCTGGTGGAGACGTGGGCACCTCCACCGTTAGCTTGGCATTAGCTGATCTCAGCTCCCGACTCCCATCCGCTCCGGGACCCACTTGGCACTGAAATATGGCGTCGTCTTCCAACGTGATTGGGTATATTTCCAACGTAAAATCTCCTTCATCCTCTGACACCTTCATGGAATACCTATCATACCCTTCCAAATATCTATCCGTTCCTAACCCAAATCCATCCCTGGTCCACTGAAGAATCCCAGCCTTGTTCTCAACACTGCAAGCCAAAGTCACCCTGTCCCCAACGGTAGCCGTTTGATTGTCCGGAGTTCTTCGAAAATGTTGAGGTGCTTTCGTTGACTCCGCCGCTGCTAGCAAGGAAGTGCTAGAAAATGAAGCCCACAAGATGTGGAGTGTCAGCCACCACAAGCCAAGCGTCACCAGATGCTTGGCTGGGCTCCCCATCAGTCTTTTTGTCTTTCTCCTCAAGAAATTAGGACAGAGCAATAACTTATTGTTGTTGCTACTTGGCGTGCGGATCCAATCTCTTTGTTCTTCCATCTTGTCACAAGAGCGGTGATGATGATGATGATGATGATCATCATCATGTTGTTGTAGTTGTTGGGAGGATAGTCTCTTGCTACAGTTTCGGGACATGTTCCCATTAATTACATTCTTCTTCTCATGATCATGATGATCATCATGAGGAGTAGTAGGAGCAACGACAGCAGGAACAAGAACAGTTGCCGTTTCGGACCAGTGGTCAAAGGAACATGAATAAGTAGGGGTTAGTCGAGTGGACATGATGTTACTCTCATTATTAATTGTTCCCCCAGTAGTAGAAGCAGAAGAGGAGCTCATGCATCGATTAAATAAGAGTTGAAGTGGATCCTCCACAATGCCTCCAACAACTCCCAATTTCTCTTGAGGGGATGATGAACCTGCTAATGACGAGAACTCACTTGTTTTCTCTCCTGTACTCAGAACACGACGGTGATGATGATGCTGATGGTGGTGGTGAGGATGGTGATGACTGGGACTAGTAGCATTAGCGCTCATGCCACTAGTTCGACTTCCCATTATCTCTTCAGCCATTTTAAATTTTGGCACTGGGAAAAGAATACATTCGCAGAGGCGCTCGGAGGAGCAAAGAAGAGTGTGAAGAGAGGACTTTTTCCCTTTTTGTTTCACTAAAAACACACGGCTCAGGCTCGTCCAAGATCACACAAGCCAGTTCCTCTTTTTCCTGTAATCCATCCAACCAAAAATAATATTTACATTAGCTTCATCATTATTATCATCATCAAGAAAAAGGGTAGTAGTATATATAGCTAGTCACGTTGGGCTTTTGGAGAAGCGTGTGCCTTCAGACGTTGTTACACAATCTATTATCATAGTATATAACTTAACGGTGATGGTAATATATAAGCTCATCATCATCCTCCCTTTCCTGATGCATTTTTAAGCATTATTATTTTAGCGGCATGTAGAAAAGAAAGCCTTTTATTCCCTTCTTTTTCATTCCGTTTCCTTCTAGCTCCCTTCTTCCCAAAAAAAATCTTATAATCCTCTTTCCGTCTCTCCCTCTCCTTATCTCCACTAATCACTTTTAACTCTTTTGTATAAAATCCTTCTTTCATCATATTATCATTTTCACCGTAACTTCTTTTCTCAACTGTGTGGGAAAAAGTTATTATATCCGCCTTCTATGAGGAGGCGAAGAAGACAACGCTGGAAAGCATTTTTTTGTAATGTTAGCAAATTGAAAGTGTACATTGAGTAGGTATTCTATTTTCTAATGCTTTCGGAGAAAACGAAATGAGGTTTTACAAAGCTACCAACATCAGCCATGTCATGTCAAACAAGCGGTTTGGGTTTGAGCTATCATCAGCATAACACGGAAGATGAAACTATATAAAAACATTGTGTATAAATGCATGTCTCCCACTCACTCCCACTTTCCCTATCATTGTCATACATTATTTCCATTTGTTTTTGAAAACCAAGAAAATTTCTTTGAAGGTTCATATATATATACGCTCATGGCTCACTTTTGCAATAATATTTCCATTTCCTTCAGCCACATTTTGTCTACAGTACAGCCTCCTCTTCATATAGTCACTAAAAACTTGGTTGCTTTTCAAAATATTACATTTTCTCTCTCTCTCTCTCTTTCGTTCTTTTCCCACTCAACCAATTATAGTGCATGCATGGGCGCATAGTGTTTTAAAAGGATTTTCCAATCATCTATCTTTTGTTATGTAAGCCATGGCTCACTTTTCGAAAGCGTTCAACTTTCAATAATACATTGGATCATGCTCCACTACCGTCACAAGAAGAGAAACATAGAGAAACATAAGAGCAGAAGATTCTTTACGCATCCAAAAACCATCCAAATAACCAACGAACAAGAACAAACATATTGTTTCCAATTCCAAACCATTTTCCCTATCTTGGTGGAAACCCTACAGTGAAAAACTTGAGGAAACTTTGTAAAGTCTTGTATAATAATAATGCCTGCAAATGCTTAAAGTAGAAGTAGAACGGAAGGTTTGAATGGAACGATCCGATATCTCGATCTATATTTCATTTCATGTAAAACGTAAATGATCCTTTTTCTCCCTCCACTCAACTCAAACTCTGGAGAGTGTATCTATATATAGGAATAGAAGGAGCAGGAGCAACAACAACAACTAGCAAACCAACAACTCATTTAACTTTCATTTCCTTCTGCGGTTAATTGCAATTTCCGTCTCATCTACGTTCTACGTTGCACGCTCTGATATGGTTTTGAGTAGAATGTTGCATAAAGCAAAACAATACAAAATATTTTAGTGGAAAGTGTAATGCATTTTAAAAGTATTGAATGGTGCTGTAAATCCCCCTTGTTTTCTTGCATGTCATTATATACACTTTTAGGTCCTGTTCTTGCAATGGAAACTTCTTCTCTGTGAATTTGTTTGTTTGGGAGCTATGAAGATGACAGGCAAAGATGAGGCTGACTCTAGACGAGGAAGAGGCGGCAACAGCAACGCTACACCATTCCAGAACATGCACACATTTGACTTTGACAACAGATCGGATCAAGGGAAATAATGGAGAACTTGAACTTTTTGAACAATTCCTCCTATTCTTATGGACGCAGACAAGGAGAGGGTCTCTTGTAGTGGAGGATGGAGGAGCAGAGTAGCAGAGGGGTGAATGGATGAGTGACAGGAAGAGGAAGACGGAGTTGATGAAGAAGAAGAGAGAGGGGAGAAAAGAAAATAGAATCCGGAAAAGGGGATGGATACATTTTCGGTCTTGTTGAAAGCAACAAGATGATGAAATCAAAATGAAATCTTGAAACATTCAAACCAACACAATCAAGTTCATTACAAAACTGAAAAGGGAAATGTGTTTATACAATTTAAAACGTTGTTATTTTCAAGCTCAATTCAAAACGTCGACCTCGACCATTTATATAATTAAGTATAAAATGGCTTATAAATGAAATCCGTTTGAGCAAAGAAAATCAGCAAGAAAAATCCACTTTAACGCGGCATATTATGCCTTCCCTGCATTTCCCCCAATTTCCGATTTTTATAGGGTCTCCTGTCATCACAAGGTATCAATCAAACCTGCAATTTCTTGTTTATGCATCAACTTTAGCTACACACACACTTGTCAAATCATTTGCTTTCAAAGAAAGCGTACATACTACATGGTAAGAGCCTAAGTTAGAATTTGATAGAAAACCCTCACTGAATAATCCTCCTTTCCAACTTGTCATCACATCACTATCACACGTATAAAAAGTTATTTGCCATATTTACACCCATTAGCTCTACACATATCCCAACTTTTTTTTGTGTGTGAAGCTGTTGCTGAGTTTGCAAACTAGGTTCATCCATCATTTCACAATATTCTTTTCTTGTCGACATTCATTCATTCATTTTGTGGCTTGCTTCTTTTTATTTGTTCCCATTTCATATTATATAAGCATTCCTCAAGGAAAAAATGTGAGTAGTACACACATTTTTATTGCTTCCCTATACATATACCTACGTTTTACACGTAGCCCCTTCATATCTACAAGTAGCAAAGCCTTTTTTATTCTCGTTTCTTCTTTTTTACAGCATCATTTCATCTGACACGTACGAATATTTAAATTTACATACGGTACACACACACATTAACTAGGTTCATCCATCATTTCACAATATTCTTTTCTTGTCGACATTCATTCATTCATTTTGTGGCTTGCTTCTTTTTATTTGTTCCCATTTCATATTATGTAAGCATTCCTCAAGGAAAAAATGTGAGTAGTACACACATTTTTATTGCTTCCCTATACAATATACCTACGTTTTACACGTAGCCCCTTCATATCCACAAGTAGCAAAGCCTTTTTTATTCTCGTTTCTTCTTTTTTACAGCATCATTTCATCTGACACGTACGAATATTTAAATTTACATACGGTACACACACACATATCTACTCCCTACTTATTATGAAGCATGTAGAATATGTAGACACAAGGAAAAACTACACCACATGAAAAATATTTCAAATAACATGGCTAAAAAAGTGTGCTCGAGGAGCAAGAAGAACTGCATCTTTCTCTTCACCAGCAACATGGTTATTGTAACTGCAACCATAAATTTTCCGACAAGAAAGAACCAAACTTAGAAAACATAATATAATATATATCCCTCTTTACTACACGTTCAACGTTACTCTTACAAAGAGGAGAGAAACCGAAAGTCGTTTTGAATAAGGTGAATGTTAATATCTATCTACAAGGCGATATTTTTTCCTTCTTCCTCTTTTTTAATATAGGAGAAGGAGAGCGAAGCTTTTTAAAGCATTTTAGGGAGATGCTTATGGTTGTGTATGTGCTGATGCTGTGTATTCAAAAAAATCTTTCTTTTCTTCAAGAATGACGGATTGATGTTGGGAGTTAATGCGAGCTCACAATTTATGTTCTGTGCATAAAGAGTTGTCACGGGAGTAGTGACTCAGCCATCCTTCTTTTCTCTCTTCCTGTGTGAGAGGATGAAAACTCAGAGAGAGAGAGAGCTTCTTCCATCTTCGTAATACGAAGAAGGAAAAGGAGAAATAAGGGACTGGATGTGGATGATTTTTTTCTCTCATATGTGGATTGGATAGATACATAATAATATCCTGTTAAAAACACCTTGGTTTGGTTCGTTTTCATTCTACCACACATCCACATATCTCTGGATAGATATTCCATAAACATTTCAAATTTTATGGTTTTGCTTTTCCCTTCCAAGTATACCTGCTCTTAAATAAGCTTCTGGTTTGATGTTTCCTTTGCTACTTTATATTATAGACGCTCCTGCTTGCTCCTCCATCTGATATTCACGAGTTGTCAATCTCAAATTTCATTTTTTAAGAAGATTGCAAATATTACACATCTATTTACAACATGTAAAAGGAGAGCCCAAAGATGTAATTTCCGAAAGGAATCCCTTTCATTTGCCAATTTTTATGCTTACTTTCAAAGAGATTCTTTTTGTTATGTAACCACACATGCATGAGTGAGTATTTGTGTGTGCTACCGCGTTTGATTATTGTAGTTTGGTAACAGGGTAATTCCAGCTGGAAAGTTGGAGTTTGGAGAGAAAGGGAATATGTCACAAACATGGGTACATACTTTTTTTAGGGATGAAAAAAATTGGGTTCCCAAAAAAAAAATCTTTCCCATTTTCACCTTTTTACGAATATTCAATAAAAAAAGTAGCACAATAAATATTGAGCTCTCTGATAAGAGAAAAGTTGGGCTTTTTATAGTTTTGTATCTAAAAAAGAGAAAGTGTTTTCAGAGGAGGACACTATATTATGATGTTTTTTTTGTTGGTGTTGCTATTTCTTCCATTTCCTGTAAAATTTTATGCTGCCTTACAAAATGGCATTGTATTGTAAATTGTATGTGAAATTCTTTTCTAGGAAGATGTGCTATGCTATACCGAACCAAATATAAAAAGTTGGTATTTTTTCTCGAGCCACTTTTTTTTAAAGATTCTCTTTCTCTTTTCCTCGGAAAAGATATTTCATCGAGAATCTAGAGTAACATATAGCACTCTCTAAACGATCGAGTCACCAACGGAAAAAACGAGGTTGGTAAACAAAGTCAAACCAAAAAAACGACTACAATACACCCCAAACTACACCGCGACTCCAATGGAATGGATGTCTTTCTTCAAGAGAGGAAATGGAAAGTGGAGAAATCTGCTTTTTCCAAAGAAAGATCATATATTACTCAAACAAGTAACTCGAGGCTTTCTTAAACGCTCAACAAACGAAACCAAAGAGGATAGGAGAGAGAGCGTAAGTAAATGGCATTTGATCTTGGAGAAAAAAGGAAAAGTGTGTCAAAACAAACTAACTTGCATCCGGTATAAGGTTTTTTGCAGTTGGTTCAGTTGAAAGATTATCGGAGCTGTTCACTTCTTAATATTCTTTTATGTTTGTTCGACTTTTTAGTAGTGGCTGCTGTGTGTGTACCTTTTTTTAGCTGCCTTGCGATTTTTTCCCAATTTACCAACAAAATTTATCATGTCTTTTCCCGGAAAAAAAGCTTTTTATGGTAACAGAGACTTTTTCATCATCATGATGCAGACTTTTAGCTATAGAAATAAGAGCCTTCAACCCCATTCTTTACATCAAATGAACCATGTTTTACTTTTAGCAAAAAAGAATGTACCCAAGAAGCATAGCAAATACGTATATATAGTATAGGTATAATGTAATGTGATGAAAGTGCAGATAAAATAATATAAAAAAGAAAGTTGGTACAATTTTTCAATGTTTTTTCTCCATCGCAAAACATTTTTTTCTAAGAGATTTCGAGGTGGATGTGGATGAAAATGGGTTAAGAAGGTGGGCAATTTAATCCGCAAATCTCATTGGATTCTTGGAGAAATATGGGAGCCCACACCGGTGATGGCGGCGGGGGAAGGGGAAAAAAGGTATCAATTTTTTACCTGGTTTTTTCTTACTCGAAACGAAACCTGACTCAAAACCACACACACAAAAATAACACAGCAACTATATACGCTCTGGTTTCACAATGATATGCAATTTAATATTGTCTTTCCCAGGCAGCCGCACACACAAACGTTCCCTTCAGGAATATACGCCAAGGCGTGATATACAATAGTGGAAATAAGCAAATACAAATAGGTACGTGGGTTGAAAATGTTGAAATAAACAAAATCCGAGTGTAATTTGATATTCATAAAAAATTGTGCATTCTATTTTTTCCACTCCATTCCGTAAGGGAAAATTGGATATGACTTTCATTCACAGAGATGCTCGTATATACCTATACGTACCTGTGGCACTTCTCAAATTACAGTTTAAAGAAACGGATGTTAGCTTACCCCGCATTGTTGCATGAGAGTTAGGTTCAAAAAGGAAACCAAAGCCAATTTTAAAATATAAATAGATACTTCGTTTTTTTGTGTAGGTTTCGCAAAAATCAGCAAAACCACAACTAAAGATGGAGAGGGGCAATGTAATACTTTCTTCAGCTTCTGTATCTTGAACATCAACCTATATTTTCAATTGAATTTAACATTCGTTTAAAGTTCTTTCACTCCACATATGTTAATGGCATTGGTATCAACATCAACTCTACATATATGTATATTTTTCTGAGAGGTCGTTGCTTCTTGTAGCTTTCCCCAATTCACTTTCTTTCCCAAGTTTCAAAAGTAAACTGTGGTGAAGTGAACCTTTTTTTATGGGATATTGGCCCTTTTAACTAAAAAGGCTAAAATTTATATCAGACCATTTATCAATGCCTCTACATCGCTGTGTTTGTGGACAACATAACAATACAATTCTTGGTTACGTTTCTTGGTTTCTTGATGTTACGGCATATATATATAGAAGAAAACTAATACAGGTTATATATAGATATATATTATCATTCTTCCAGTAGGAAAAGTGGCAGGTAGAAGAAATGAAATGAGATGAAACGAACGACAAGGTTTATACATACACTTAAGTGTGTGTATTACATGTACATAACATCAAAAAGCTCACAAGTTTAAAGAGACTTTTGTAAAACCCAAGCTTTCTCCACTCTCGCATCATCATTACTGCTGACGACAAAAAGAGAACATCTTAGCCGAAAAGACTTATAGACTATATATATATATATCTATATATCTACCTCGATAAATTGAATGTACGATAGTACGATACGATGTAAGTTGTATGTGTGCAAATGAAATGTGCTTTCATGTTCGTGTGCACAAAGCATTACATACAAAAAGCTGCTTGGTTAAAAGCTTCCCTTTATGCACACAAAGTATGTTTCATTTATGCATATTGTGTGTGTTTCTGTGGCTCAGTCAAAAATAGGGAATGAGCTTTATTGTAACAGGTTCCTTTTCTGCGAAGAAAACAAATCTGGCGACGTGATCTACAGCTATAACAACGTTGGAAATCTTATGATCAAAATCAAAACGAATCTTGAGTTGTGATTGAATGAAAAGAAATCTGCAAGGATATTTTTTCCAAGTAAAATATAAACATTTCTTATTGACAGCTTTCTTCAACGTTATCGTTAGTGGGATTTGATGTTATTGGTAAATATGGCAAAAATGCATTTCCCTAAAGGGATTCGCATCGAGCTCAGGGTTGCCAGATTTCTAAAAGCTCAAAGTAGTACACAAAAATTAAACCACTGAAAACGTAATAATATATGCATTCAGAACTACAAAATATGGTCCTAATATATAGGAAGCTGAGTTGTTTATGAATTATTAGTAGCGGTTCACTTTTTTATCGCAGAAACGCCATTACAAAATTTTGAACTAACAACATTCCCTAATCGAGTTTTTCTTCGCCGGTTTAGAACTACATTTTGAGCAGGTTTTAGAACTTTCACTGAATGCTTTTAGGACGTTTTCGAAATTTTTCTTAAAAACTGGATTTTACTGGCTGTAGAAGCAGGTTATTTTTCGGAATAAAATCGTGAAATAATAATAATTATTCGAATAAGGAATAAATAGAGGTAGTTTTTTCAAATTGTTCCACATTTAATATCCCTAATAGAAGGGTAGCTGAAAACTGCCAAAACTTGTTGAATAAAGCTTTCGAAATAGATGTTAGAAACCGAAATAATGTTTGTTCTGTAAGAAAAGGCCCATTGTGTTCGATAATAAACGAAATTATTATGTAAAACTACAATGAAGCCTCCAAAATTGTTGCAGTACATTTCACCTTTACGAAGACAGAATTAATATATCCTCAAGATAAAGGGGTTTTGGAAATTAAACTAATATCATATGAGAATTTCAATCGGAAAATCAAACTTGCATCATTATCCTAAAACAAGGACTTAGCTATGTTAGCCAAATGTCCAGATAAACTAGAAATTGTACTACTTTCGAGCAACAGAAACAAATTTTCGATAAAGATATTCCATTAATTAGCCAAAATTAGCAATTTCCATATTATTTCAAGATAATTTTCAACAATTTGTATGTAAAATGTCGATGTTTACGGAGTATTTGTAAAAAGTAGTACAGGTAGGACACTTTTGTCCAAAGTAGTACTGTACTACTTTTCTTAATTTTTCGGGCTGGAAAGTAGTACTGTACTACTTAAATAAGTACGTCTGGCAGGCCTGATCGAGCTAAAATGTTGTTAAAATCCTAAAATAAAAAGCGAGAGGTGTCCTCGCAGTTTACATGTAGAAACATGAGTTCACACGCAAATGCGTGACAAACCTATTTTTCTTTGTCTTTTTCTAAAAAGACGAATTTCATTCCCTCCTGTTCCCAAATAGGATGCAGATGCTCGTTTACCAAAACAAGGAAAATTCTCTGACTCAGACTCAACTTCTTCCCGATAACCCATATTGGGCAAGTGTCTTAGTGTTATACTTCAGTTTAGTAGAATTTTGTTGAGAAAAACCCAACAATTTCCTTCCCACTAGTCCTTGAGTGACATTCCCTGATCACCTTCCATCAGCCAACATCCAACTGCACTGGTTTCTTTTTTGCCTTTTGGAACATAGAACATCATCATGTATATATATACATGTGTGCGTACGATTTTTTTGTGTCTTTCTTTGTAGCAACGATTTTTTTCTATAGCTATCGTAATGATTTCCTTTTCCACCAAACGCCATGCAACTAACCAGTATAAGCTTTCAGCAGGAGAAACCGAAAACTCAACTCCAAAGTTTCATTCTTCTTCTTCTTCTTTGGTTTTAAGTAGTGTTGAGAAAAGAGTGAAGAAAAATCACAGCTCTCCAAGTGAAAGATGTTAAGTAACTGAGCAAGACTGGGAGTGAGAATAGTTGGAGGAGTTGGATAGAGCAGCTACTTTTCTTCATGTCATTCCTTCTTCCACCTCATCTTTAAGCTGTGAATAATGTATCATTATGTAACTTTTTAAGGCACAGACTTTTCCTTGTAAAGACTCTCTCTCTCTCTCCTATATATTTAAGCCAGTCAACAAGATAGATTATGGTATTGGAGTGGTACTATAAGGTGGCTTCACCATTCTTGGAGTAAAATGCGACAAGGGAGTTCTCACACTGGGGCTAAGCTAATTACACCCCGTGATTTTCCAAGTCAGGAACCATTTTTCATTTTGATACGAGAAAAACATGAGAGCAGTGAGAGAGTGAGAAAGAAACAAAGATGCATGCCATGCCACTGCCTATACTATCCCTACATTCCATACAAATGATCTTTCCCTGCTCGACAAAATTAAGTCGTTTTCTGGAACAAGTTAAAAGTGAGCGAGTGAGAATGTACATCACACTAACACCAACACATTTCAACCAATTGTATAATACCCTTTTATAAACTCTATAATATATATAAAACGGTGTGTGACCAAACTGTCAAGTATATCGGTTCTGGTTCTTTGATAGCGCCTTCGCCTTTCCCTATAGCTACTCCTACACCTTCCTCCTTCTTTCCCATTCCGTCCGTGCATGTCTGACATGAAAATCTCGGTCAATTGGCCACTAGGGAAGCTTAAGCATTAATATGAAGAATATACATTCCACGTTGAACGCACATTAGCACGAGCTTAATTAAATGAGAGTTTGTGAAATTTATAATGCTATATAGTCAAGAGTTGACTATACACTACTTTACAAGATGAAGTGAAGCCGATTTTCATATCCTTGTCGCCTTTTCCATTTATTTCTCCTTGGAAAATGAGCCCATGAAATATTATTTTTTTCATCGTCATCATCATGATCACAACCATCATTCTGTCACTCCGGTTTGTTGCATTATAATAAATGATTGTGACAACAGACAGATCCAACCAGAGAGATTGATGTCGAGAGCAGTGCATTTCATTGTGCATGTCCGTTTGGTGGATGTGGATGGAGGAAGAGAGAGAGAGGAACCCAGGAGAAACTATGACCTACTAATGGTTTTTCCACTACATAGATTTGTTGTCACTTTGCGTCTTGCCCGAGAAACTCTACACAAAACGGAGCGGAAGGTCCATGAGATATGAGAGAAATATATTTTCCTTGTATTCCGTTGCCATTGTATAACCATATCTATATAAAACTCGTATCCTGGTTTGGTTTGGTCTGGTGTAGGTTTCCAACTTCCAACATCTTGTCTCGTCACTGCTTCTTGATTCCATCCATTTTAGGATAACGTTAGGCGACTAGACACTGAGGACTGGGAACCTCAACTAGAAATGGGAAAAGGAACCAATGTTCAGTGTTCCACACGCTCATTCTCGTCTGGTTTCCCAGTTTCCCTAGAAAACTACAAGAACCTACAACAACGGAGCAGCGGACAAGACAAGACAGGAGAGACATGGAAAAAAAGTATGAACAGGCTCATGGGAAGCCGTGTTAAAAACTTCACTGATGATGGATGAGCTTACAAGCAAAAGACTTATTGGGACGTTGGAACACAGGAGGTCCAAAACTACCAAATTTTTTTCCTTTTTTTACCTTACCTACCTACTGCATTTATACCTATGTTCCTATGTATATCTACAACTAGGAAAAGTGTAGAGCAGAGCTACTACAGTTACTTCCTGGAGATACAATTTTTTATTCGATTCATTCATACAGAATAGCAATAGCCAATCCAAGGCCCCATGAGCCTCTCTACATTTTTCCCCAACTGCTTTTTTTATTGTGTTGCATTGCAATATATTAAGAGCACGCTGAGGGCTTATTGTATATCAAAACTGGGCACATGTGATGCAAACTGACGAAAAAATGGAAGCTGTTTTCCTTTAAAAAAATGACAATGACAATGACTACCAAAGCAAGACACAAGTTTAGTCATATATGCTCTTTTTCGTTTGAGATACGATGTGCATTTTTTATATCATTTCAAATATAAATGTAGATGTAGAGTATAAATGCACGTTATACGGGGGATATTTTTGGAAATCGCATGAGCTGTAGCTGTGATATGTAATGCTTGTGAGAAATATAAAAGTGGCTAGTGAATCTACGTATCTACGTGATAGTCACCTTTTCCTCCTTCTTTCCTAGCCAAGAATGGATTGGATAGTGAAACTGATAGTGAAATTGTAGAGAGTGCAAGCTTTTGAAAATCTGACAAGAAAAAGACAGTCTCTCTCTGAGTAAGCAAATACCTTGATGTGATGTGATATCATCAGCAAGCGAGCAGTATTGGAATGGACGCGGATAGAATTCAGATTTTCAGGGCGAAAAAATAAGTTTTTTTCTTTCTTTAGTTTTCATTCTTGAAAAGAGGAATTCCTATGAATGCGTATTAGTGACAACGGAGGAACGGGAGGAGAGCTTATTTTGACTGTTAAAAACGACATAATATGGACTCAGTTCTCTTGTCACAGCTACTCTTATTCTATATAAAAATAGGCATTACGAATACGATATTAGGCATATATATACTAGTGGTGAAGATCGGTTGTATTTTCAACAGATTTTTTGTGCAAGCACCGCCAGCCAAGACAAGATCCAGACTTGAGTTTTACAATGTATATGTATGTAGCCTCCTGAGAATTCCACTTTAAGGACATCCGTTTGCCTTTTTGCAGAAACATTCCTTCTCTCCTTTTCTTAAAGAATGGGTCGGAGAGAGAGAGAGAGAAAATAGTTGCACTGCATGCCTTCTTCCATGGCATTCTCGTCATCTTTACAAAGAAAGTACTTCATACTTCTTTTTTTCCTCCCTGCATTATTGTACTTTTGTTGACTAGCTGAGCATAACACACGACTCCAAACTAGGAGTAGTATAGCAAGAAAGAGGAGTAAAAAGAGGTACAAAAGCATGGAGAAATAGATTCTTTAAAGTAGATCATCTACAAATTTCCTGTCTTTTCCAGTTACCCTTTTTTCTGTAGGCATACTTTTAATGCATATATACAAACACAAATACTTGTGAAACAGGAGAGAGGCCACTTGTATGTCGACGACCGACGTACACTTGGAAGAATGCGAAAATTCCGGATTTTTATCGGGATCTCGCTAAAAAAAAGCGGACTAAAAACTTTTCAATGAAAAAAACTAGACCAAACTACGAGTTGTTGTGGTGGTACGGTATATAGTATACTTATATATAAGGCAGTGAAAATAACACAAGAACTTGTTATGTAAAACAGGAAAAATCAAGTGAAGAGCAGTAGGGTAAAAAAAGAAAAGACTCTACCTAAATATTTCTCTACTTCTTTTCCCCGCTTGACCGGAAACTTTTTCCTGGCTACAGGCTTGTGATGGATGGAATGGTTGGAGTGATGTTGATGTTGACTATGTTAGGTTGGTTATGTTTTGTGGCATGCTTATGGAAATAAACTCAAGTTCGGCCTATATACATACACATTATATATACTGTCTACCATAAACGTTGAACCTACTGAAAAAAAACTGAACTGAATCCACACTTCTTTTGCAAAAAGGGAAACACAACAACGTCAAAAAATATACTTAAACTCTTCTTCTACGTCCATATCCTCTCTGTGAAAGTTCAACTTGTTGTGAGAGTGAAGGAAAAAAATACGGTAGCAAACTAAGCAACTTTTCTGTAAGTATAGGTATCGAGTGGCTCTATGGCTCTGCTCCGTCTTACCATGGCTTTTTTATATATAAAATGTATAGGGATACACATAAGATGACTATTTCTATGACCCTCTCATTTTTTTATAAAGAGTTGAGAGTTGAGTAAACTACACAAAAATATAATGTATTGGTTACCACTAGGGAATTCAGGTCACGATGAGTCTGCAGAGAGAAAAAGGAGTCATGGAACTGACTGATCTGTAAATAATCTTTGTGTATATAGGTATAATATATAAAATATATGGTAGAGGTGCGTATATACATATAAATTCAATGTATTTAATAAGGGCTAAGGCATCCTGACATGGAAAACATGCAACAAAGCAAGAAAGGCTTATTTCCTTCAGGAGAAGAAAAGTTTTTTTTCGGGAGCTTTCTACTATATACTACTTTCCCAGAGATCAAATGCACGTACGTTTGTAGTAGCTTGTGTGTAAAGTATAAAGTATGGAACTTGAAATGAAAGGGTCATCACACACGAGGTCAACGTCAGCTACACTTAAACTCAACTTTCCTATACACACACGGCTTTTTTCCACATATTTTTACGCTGATCATGTGTTATAGAGGAAAGTTGGAGGAGAAAGTGCTGATGATGATGATGATGAAGCCGTGCTCCACTGCTCCTGGCTAAATCAAGAACATGTGTACATGCATGACCAAGATGATATCGTGATGGGGGCACCAGAGCAGAACTCCTGGCCAACAAAATTTGGAGTAAAAAGAGAGAGAAAAATGACATCAAACCTTCGGCAAAAACACACAAGGTGAAAAATTTTACGAACTGGACAGATCTTCTGGATAAAAAAACACAAAAAACTGAAACCTGAAACGGAATTCATATACTTATTCCATCTTTAGATTTGAAGTTTAAAAGTAATATGTCACCTTTCAGGATGCATTTTGTTAATTTAATTTTTATGTACTTTTGCAATAGCGTAATAAGAAAATGAAAGACCCGTTAAAAATCCCTTGCATCTTTCACCAGCCAATGAAAAAGGTGCTAGAACGGCTCATTCCCTTTTACTTTCCTTCTTGAAGGTGGAAAGAAGTGACACTTGATGTTTAATTTCCTGTGAAGAAATGGGTAAAAATATGTACATTTTCACGGTCCAGCAATCATTTTTCTCGTTCTATGAGCTCAGCTCTCTTTCTCTCACTCTCTCTCTGTGGAAGATGACTCGGCAGAAAAAAGTAATGTACATTTATGTGCAATTATATTACGACACTCAGAATATCTTGTACGCATCTCTCACACTCACATTCCACTATATATACATTTACACGCACCTAAAACCTTCGGGTCACTGGCCAGTGCCACTGCACCGCACTATATAGCAATATAGCATATATTCCTTCTCCTCCGTTTATCACACTTACTCTTGCTCAGAAGCACACTCTCAAGAGCAGTGAAAGATGAAGGGACATAGAGAGAAAGAAAAGCGAGCAGGAAACGTATATTGTAAATGATACGACATAATAACACTGTATAAATGTGTAGCCTTAGTCTTCTCCGCTACAAATAAAAAGACAAGAAGAACAAGATGACTGGAGAAATGGAGACATAAAAAATTTTCTGGCTTTTTATGAAACATATTATTATCACACATACAGAGCGAGAGAGAGAGCCCTTCCTCAAATATAAAACGTTATGTGTAGCACTCTCAGCCCATCTCTCCAGTCCAGTAAACGAAGATGAGAGGGAAAAAGTCGTGTGGAATGCAAGTACATTTTTTTTGTATAGACTGCTATAAGTGGCAATAACAAAGTGCTTTCCTCGAAATGTTTATGAGCATTATTATTGAAGAGAAACTATATATTATATACTTAGTTATATCTATTTTCTATAGTACATATTATACATCTCATGTACTTGGAGGAATAAGGATCGTCCAAGCACATAAAAGTGCATATATAGCCTTCCATTCTGATTCTATACCTTTTTCTCTTATGTGCTTTTTCCGAGATGAAATATGAAAGCGGATGTCCTTCTTCTACCACTGGTCAGCGGAAATATAGTTGTAAAAGGGAAAGTAAAGAGCAAACCATGTCCATAAAATTGTTGGAATCAAGCCCTATTTGTTCCAGGATGTGGACAAAGTATATATTATGTAATGTTGGATTGGAATTGGAAAAATATTTTCACTTTGGAGGTTTACATAATTCAAGTTTACGTAGCCGGAAGAATCTATAATGGATTTTTAGAAATAATATTTATCACACACTAAATGCCTCTATATCTATCCTTATTTTGATGTAATCGACAATAGTCAACAAACACATTCATGATAATTCTTGGAACTATATTATTCTGTTATGTGGGGAGAGTGGAAATGGACAGCTGTGGAAATTATTTGGAAAGGCATAAGTTGTAAGTAGCCCCATATTTATTCCCTGGCCTAAGGATATTGAAAAAAGAATTGTGAAATCGATAGTATAAAGTAACATACAATGATTCCCAGAAAATACCAATGGAAAGGGAGAAAAGGAGCGTGATTTTTAGCTGTTTTCCGGAAATTAAAAACTCTTCCGGAGAGGAAACCTGTTATGGATATAGAGCTATATGTATTTATGTGAAATAATGTAGATGGTAGACATGTACAAAATGACCGTGTATATATATCTCTTCCTAAGTAAGTACATTAATGAAGCAATCAGCTATTATAGCTGGACTGGCATATACTATACTTATATAGCATCGTACACCACCACCAATGAGCCATCATAATCATCAACATCACCACCATATACCACCCTCTTCTTTCCGAGTTCAAAGAACATTTTTTCTCTTGTTGAAAAGGAACTAGTAATAATCATGGGAAAGCCATTGCATTGTTGACATAATTATTGTACTGCTGTGTACTTTCTCCTTGTTCCACCTTGTTCAACTTAAAGAACTAGTTGGTTTTCAACTTTTTCCTCTCATTCGTTCTCGTCTCCGTGGTGTACCATCGCCGTTACACTCATTGTCATTAGAAATTGTTCACATTGTGAGGGAAAAAGAGTTAGGAATTAGAAAATAAGTTTTTGAGACCAAGACCAAAAGAGAATGAGAGTGAGATGGCTATTTCGGCGCAGTTATAGTTAGTGTAGCCAACGGTAAGGTCGTCGTGTTGGTTCCCCTGACTTGTCTAAAAGCTACTCCCCAACTCCATTTTATAACCATTTACCGGCTATTTGCATCGTAAAGTAAATAGACTGTGAATGGCTTGGAGAAAGGGACACAAAAAAGAGGAAATGGGTAGAAAATGGTGTATATGGAAATGGATATATATAGAGTGACGATGAGAATAGAGAAAGAAAAGGAAAAAGTCACAAAGGACTAATGACAACCATTACGAGGCAAACCACAAAAGTCTCTTTATTGCAAATTGTAAGTGTTTTGCCTAATTGTCAAATGGACGCCTGGATATGTTACTTCAACTTTTATTATTGCCTAAGCACAGTTCAAGTTCCTCTATATCTACTTATAGTAAACATAGATAAGTATAAAAAGTTGTTCTTCGCCTGCTTCCCTTTCGCTTCCCTTTGTGGAACCAATGAAAAAGACAATGACAATATGCAATGGTTATAACAAGCTTGGTGGTCATTTCAACATTTGGACATGCATATTGTGCGAGACACGAGACAAGACGAAATTCACAAAATGCTCCCCCAACTCAAATCCGGAGCCACCAGCTCTTGCTCAAAAAGTCAAAAGTAAAAACTCAAACGCCTTCTTGGACATGCCTATTCCATTCCTGTTACATTTCAATACTAGTTTTTTTTATAGAGAAATGCAATTCGTGGTGCATGCACTGCGTTCCAATGAAGATGACAGGGGAAAGATCAAAGGTACGAGAGTTGCTGTTCTGTTTGCATGAGAGTATGCACGCATGCAATGATTATTGGCCTTCTGGTCTGAAAGGAAATGAATGTTTCTTACAAAAAGCGGCATATTGTTCCAAGTTCCAAGTCATGTTGTATTTTCTATTTTCCCTATGTAATTTCGTTTCACATACATTCTTTTACTATATATATTGCATTCGTTATTCCTATTCCTATTCGTTCCCATAAAATCAAGACAATTAGCAGTTTTGTACTTGAAAACATGTTCCACACAACTTCAAAAGACTTTTCCCTTGATCGTATTTAATTCAAAGTTGTGTGAAAGCATCAAAATGTTTCCTTTCTGTTTCCTATCCACCAATATACAACAAAATTGCTTTCGTGGAATTTCTAATTTTAAGAGGATTACTTGGGCCCACGTAGCTGGTTTAGTTTGAGGTTTCTCAGCTTTGTTCCTTCAGCTTACTTACATGTGTTTCTTTTATACTGTATAAATGTTGAATGTATCAATAAATAAAATGTGACTGAACCTGTCCTTGCTACGTTTGACGTTCCCAATCTTAAAGTTGTTGTAGTTAAGAGTTAAATACACGCCCGCATTTACATTATATAGATGACTAGAAACAACGCAATTAATTTTCTTTTTTAGCATCTTTTGATAAATGTACGTAGCAATTCTCGCAACAATATTTAAAATCTAAAAATTTCGTTTGAAGTCACACAAGTAGGAAGTGACTGATATTTAGTTCATAGTTGAAACCAAGATTTACTTCCTCTGGACTCCTCCTTTATTTAGTTAACAAGTCACTAATTGACTGAGCAAGAGCACCAAAGCATCGCATCCTCTCACTCTCAAGTAGAATCAGTTTGCCAACTGAAAAAGAATACTATTGAGACTCTTGTCAAATAAACAACTACGAAAAGTGCGTGCATATCATCACATCAGTGAGGAATGAGTGTGGCACTCGAAGAAAAATTTGATATTTCAAATCCTTTGCCAAAATATTTGCCTTCTGCCCTCATTAAATGGGACAAGCGTCCCGAGAGCGAAGAAAGAAGCAATTTATATGTATACGAATTGTAAAATATTTTGTCACTGCAAATTTGTCGCGAGTCGAGTTAGTCGAGTAGCATAGCACAAATTTATAAATGCTATCATCACATCTCATCACGTACAAACAGAGCAGCGATTAAGGCCAATGTACTGTAATGTGCGTAGTGCGTAACACAACACAACGCGTTCTCTTCTTTAAATCGCAAAGGAAATTATATATGTTTGCTCATGCTTTCTTTGGCGAGAGCTCTTTTCCTTCCGGCTTCATTTCACGTACAACTTTTTTCGCAGACTCACATTTTTTTATCTAGAGCCATTTTCTACGCACTTTATGATGACAACTGTCTACATCATATGTTACCCCCAACCCAAACTGTCGACATGATCTGTTTGCAAGTTACGACTTGAATAAAGAAAAACCTTATTACGGATTCCGGTTACTGGAGCAGAAATGCAAAAACAAAGTTTCAATATTCATCTGTGTCTTCGCCTTTTCTTGTTTCTACAAATTTTACATGCGTGCTTGACTAACTCATGTACACTGTTAATGTTGTATAACTGCATTTTTTATATAAAAAAATAAAACACGCACAATAAGGTTCTTTTCCCAAAGTGAAAGAAAAAGGGGGAATCATAATGCGAAAGAAGCTACACACAGTACAACGACTTCCTACTGTGCTTAGCTCCTCGTGGTCGTGGTTGCACGTGGAGAAATAGGATTAAAGTTGTCTGTTTGCATTGTGCTGTAAGAAACAGAAAACTGGTGAAGAAAATGGTTAGATGGGAATGAAAGTGGGATTACATATAGATATATATAAGGATATATAGAGACAATGTAAGTCATATAGGATGGGAAACTGCGAGCGTGTCCAATAAAGTCGCCTGGTGCCACTTGCAAAGCCCACACATGCAATTTACTTGTAAACAAGAGGAAAGAGAGAGCCTAACCTAGCCAGTGAATATCAACATCAAAACATCAGAGTCTTGTAAAGCACACTAAACCAAAATAGCCAAGTGCTTTAAGCAACTTCTCAAAAGTCGAGAGGAGTGGATGAGGGTGATGTTGAATGTGATGATGCTGATGCTAAAACATACCAAAAAATATTTCAAGAAGCGCATCAAGTTACGCGACTACTCGCACAAAGCACGCACACATTCAAAACAATATCATCCGATTCCGATTTACATCACACAAGATGCGGATGAGTATTCCGTATTTTATGCAAAAATGTGCGAGAGATGCGATTCCTTTTTCATCCTACGCACACACACTAACAACGCACTTCTTTGAGGCAAAATGGGAATATTAGCATATACGACTACGAGAAAGGCTTCTTTTCTTCTGGAATCTAGTTGATATAACGAGAAAAGAACTGACTGTAAAACCCAAAGAAGAAAGGCAGTAGAAAAAAAGCGTTCGCTTTTTGACTGCCAGATGCTCTTTTATATGCGAAATGGAGAGTTTTTTTTACATCAAAGTCTTGTTCTGTTTTTGAATGCGAAACCTACAGCAGCATTTCCCCTTTCAAGGATATTCCTACAAAAGCCGCATAGAACAACAGCAAAAACATAATATAAATCATATAGTTGATCGATATCAGAATCAACCACAAAAATCCCTCAAATAGCCAAACCACCAACGCGACTAGACAATATAGGCAATCCACATTAATTGTGAATGAGAAGTCAATGTCAGGTGCTGAGTCATCGATAGATCTTCATATTAACATCAAAGAAACGTAAAAGTGAAGAAACAAACATGCCCTGTCTCACCGTTTCCGTTTTCCCATTATATAATCATAATCATCGTTAATTTGTTCAGTTGTAAGAACATTTCTTGTACGATAGAATGTCTTACTTGTATTGAAGACGGATAAAACTAATCGTTTTATCAATGTCAATTCTTTGGTGTAATTCACAAACTTTTAACAAATGACAAACTCATTAATAATGCAAAATGCCTACATTCTTCTATAATTATCTGTGATGTGAATGTGATATGTGCGATGTCTGCTCTAGAGCACGCGATACTACTATACTACGCAATAAATTTACAGCATGTTTGTCTATATATGCATGATTTAATGAGTCTAGTCCTAGTCTAGTCCAACTACCCTTGTAGTAGCCGTCAAATTTGATGATAATTGCCAATATAGATGTGCAATACTTATATATGATGTCCTGTCATTTCATGTTTGATGATAATAATCAACGCACACTCACATACAAGACACCTGATTACACTGTCAACGTCACCCATCACACCACCATATATATAGCTCCTCTATTTTTGGGAAACATTTGTGAAGCTATAATTGGCTTCGTATTATATTCTTCTCCAGTTCTCCATTCCTCCCACCCACACTTTTGCATGTGTGAGGAGTGAGCACTTGTCCATGTTTTGTGGCTTTTATTACGTCCATACATAATAGTACATGTGTACAATTTGGAATGTCCATGTGTTACTTCAACATTCAACTATTTTTCTTCTGAAGCATGGAACATGGAACTCAAAACGAACCTTCATTCAACCGGACAGGGAGAGAGAAGAAGAAGGCTTGCATTTTATCTGTCGATAATACTGCTATGCTACTACCACCCAACTATTTTCTCCAGGTGTCTATTATTGAACTTGGAGTTCTTGAGAAAAAAATATATATATGTGTTCCAATAAAAACTTCCAACTCCATTTCCTTTTTTCTCTCTCCATTTTCCTGGATGAAAAGGAATAAAACGCATATTCCCTGGGAAAAACGGGTAGACACGCCATAATCTGTGTAATGCATCATGACACAAGTCCCAACAGGAAATGTTAGTCGATCATACACACACATATATATAGAGATAGAGAAGATAGATAGATAGCTTCCCAAATCCAAGTGGTTGTGAATACATAAGGGAGAGAGAGAGAATCACCTCAATCCCCTCCGATATACATATATATATATATAAAACATGCAAACTTTTTTATTTTATTTTTCAATGCACTCCGGAAGAAAAGTGCTGTCGAAGGGTATTACACACATATATACTATTATTACAGGTTTCTACCGGTACCCAGCAATAAAACTGGAAACTCACAAGAAGAAGGAGAAGCAGACGACGAACCAGCCAATATTATGAATGAATATACATATTATGAAACATTTCTTTATCCGTATTGAGAGCTAGTTTAACTGGTCTGGATAGACAGAACGGAAGACTCAAGACCAACACAACATGTGCTGTTGCTGTACTCCTTACTGTCCCATTAATCATATTGATATACGGCCTACCGCTACCACCACCACAGCAGCAGCAGTAGTTTATGTAGGTTGTGGAGGTAGATACGATAGTATATCTATAAGCTATACGCAATTGCTGGGGGAAAAAATTCTCTCTTATAGAATGGAAATGGTTTACACTCCTGAATATTATTTCCTCCCGTTTTTCTTAAATATGCTATGGAACACATGTGGATTTGACGAGGGAGAGAGTTTTCCCAGTTTTCTGGGGAAAGTTCAGTGTTCAGTGGCTCGCTGATTTTCTGAGAGGAGAACCAAGACCAACCATATGAACATAATTCTGTATTATATATATCGACAAACCCACAATATTTCTTGGTTGTAACTAACAAACCTTGAAACTTTTTAAGTGGCGAAGAAGGTGAGGCAAACTAATGCGATTGTACAAGCTTTCTCAATAAAGGAGAAAACCTGAAAAGTCCAAACAAGGGAAAAAGGACAAATTAACAAGATGTCTTTACATAAAACTTCCGGAAACGTTTTCCCTTTAAAAAAAACTTTGACAAAAAGTTATAATTGGGCCTTATTCAATAAAAAGGTAATATATTTTTTTGTGTGTTCTGGAAAAAAATGGAGGCAGAGGCAACCTTTCCTATATAACTCCTTTACGGACAATGAAAAAATGTTAAAGGAATGCAGTTCTATACATAAAGTAATATATCATTATCCATCATCACATTTCCTTCCTCTTTCCTTTCATTGCTCCTTCCAAATTATTGCATAATTGGAACTGACAGCGTCTCTATATTCATTTTATATTGGTTGTTAGAAAGGAGAAAGGGAAAAAGAAGGGGAGCTTTTGAAGCTTTTTGCATTTACATTTTCTTCAGTCGCTACCATCTTGAAAGTCTTCAAAAGGTCATATATCATTCAATAAAAATTGGTTTTCACATTTAACTTGCACCTTATAACACATATGTACCATGTACCATATGATTATTACGTAATATGTGGATGTAATGGGGGGAAACAGCAACAAAAATGTTTTGAAGGCTATTACTTTTTTCTGATTTTGATTGGAGGCTCAAAAAACTACATCCCTTTCTCACATCTACATCACCTTTTTTCAACAAAACTCAACAAGAATTACATTTATGAGGATTTTTACGCGGAAGCGCGGTGTGCTCACAAAACCCAAAAACTCCGTCTATTTAACAAGGCTCACAGCTCACACACACTTGCCTCGTGTTGAAAATGTTGAAATGCGTATAGAAGAGAGAGTAAGTGGAGTATAAAAGTTGGCATTAAACCTTTTAGGAAACGGGGACTACAGAAACGGAACGCATTATATATGTGATCGACTCGCCGGCATCTCTGCGAAATGAAAAGTCGACATGGGAATGGGACGCAATAATAGTGAGAGCGAGAGCGAGGAACATCACATATTATCGGAGCTCCATTTCCCTCTCTAATCCTTTTCCTCTCTCAGGGTTTCAAAGAGAGAGAGAAGTGGAGGAAGAGGAATTTGCTAATAGTCATGAATCATTTGCCAACCTGTCGCCTTTCAACTTCTCAACCTAAATATTTTCCTCTCTGATATGTTTAGTATAGGTTTTGCTTCTGCTGATAACAACGGAACTAACGGAAGCAACGCACAATACATCCCAAAGCTAGGAATGCTGGGCTGAGTCAGGCTCACTGCTCACTTTTCCTCTAGTCGAAGTCGATATATACGCAACGGAAGAGATAACAACAAAAGGCCTCCTGTTGTAATAGCAAAGATAGATTTTGAGTGAAGAATTTTGATTGCTCCTCCACATCATCGACATTATATTGTTGTTATTATCAAATGAATTTCTCCCCTGTTTATTGACTTCAGATTTGACTTTTAGGAAGTGGCAATTAATTCTCGAGAGAGAGAGGAGAGAATGAGACACTCCAATATTTTTTGTTGCTTAACTCCAAACTCATATAAACTCAGCTGAAATTATAGCGAAAAACGATAAGGTACAGAGACAGACAGGGGAAAACATTATTATTGGTTTTGGCACGGTGTGGAGCAGTAATTTCCTCTATTAAAAAAACACAAAGGAAATTTGGGATGACAATTTGTAATCTCTTGGGTCGTCGCTTTAATGGAATTTTTTAATCTTGACACT
>JAANSM010000364.1:0-30728 GCA_036850725.1 Orchesella villosa | reverse complement strand
TGTGCTAGTTCAACACTTTCAATGCCCTACAAAATACAAAACACTCATCATCATCATCATCGTATGGGAAAGAAAACGCATGCCTATTTACTTTAACGTAGATCGGCCTGACCGGGCTCTTAAAATTTGTGTTATAAGCATAACTCAATATATTCGTACTCCACAAATATTCCATCATTTGCTTGGTACACACACACAGTTCAAAATGTAAATGCAAAAAATATGAGAGGAAGCAAATAAGCGAGAAATGAGGAAAACACTAGTGCTTTCACTGCCACTGCCGCCACCGCATAGGCTATATATAAGGTTGCTGGCAACAGCGACTCTTAATTCCCCCCACTTTCTTTTACTTTCGGAAAGTGGTACAAGTCTGACATCAAGAGGCTATTATATATAAAATAATGAATGGGAGTCTCGCACGCGTACGTTTGAATGCATACATATTAGATATTGTTAGTAGTTATTATTACTCCCAACTAACAACTATTATGATTTCTTGTTAGCCAATTCTTCATTCTGTTCATTGCATCTGCACTACTATTAATTTGTATGGGGAAAGCTGAGTTGAGTTGAGTCGAGTGTGTGTGTGGGCCAACAATAAGAAGCTTTTCCAGAATTTTTAAAGGGGTTTGGCAAAGGACTCTTCTTATGCAAAGTTAAAATGATGTGATGACGTAAGGAGTGTAGCATTCATAGAAATGTCGGAAAATGAAAGTGTTAATAGATATAACTTCGTATTTGCTTGAGACAGCGATATAGAATCATCTCAGCAGTGCAGTGCAATCTGTAGCAGTCTCATTCACAATACGTCGCGTCGTTAAACAACAGTGTTGAGTCTTCATTTCTGGGGTTAATAGAAATTAATGTAACATGTTTAGAAGAATATAAGTGGAAAGTTAAAGGCTCTATCTCTCCTTGTCGTAGTGTTGAGTTGAGCATTCATTTAACTTTTGTTGAGCGTATTTACAGCATTCTGCTCTCAATTCAGATGATAATACATTACTGAAGTGAAGAGGAGACCAAAAAGGATAAACAAAAGCCAACTACAACTTATACTACGTACTGCTGTTAAGAGATAAAATGAGAATGAATCTTGCAATATATATAGATGTACATAATATGAGTGTAAAACTGTATACACACATTACTTGAATGCATTGCAAAAGTTCCTAAGCACAGGAGCACTTTTTGGATTTCTCTTGAACTATAACCACTCCATTTCACTTTCCCCATATATTGTCCGCCCTCTTGTATTTTAATGTTACCAAAAGTGCCACAACATTTCTCCATGTTGTGTAAATATGAATCCTGTTCTTTGAGTGGTGAAGGAGGCTAAGGGTAAACTACAATATAATAACTTAGATAAGAAAATAATATTAACATTATAGATCCTTTATATAGTGAGGGATATACACATATATTACACATGCAATGGTGTATACTATATCCTTTAGCCTTCCCATCCTCCATTTCCAATGTTCTTGTATGTATTATACATGTAAGTTGTATGTGAATGTGTGTATATTGTGGCTGTGTGATGTATGATCGTTGGGTTTCGAAATTAACGGACTAAAACTGAGAAGGCCACCTTAACCACAGGACCACAAGTGTCTAACGAATTTGATACAAGGAGAAATAATAGTAGATGGAGAAAACAGTGAAATGCCAAGGCTGCATCTTTCCTGTAGTTAGTTTCCTTCCGTCCATACCATATTATGCAATGATTACAGCTTCAAGCACCATGATGATCAGGATCATGGAGGTAGTTAGGGTAGTAGCGGTAGTCAACTGTCTGTTGCAGATGCCTGGTGGGATTGTTTTCTCCTCTTTTTCGCAAAGAAGCGAGAAAAGCGATGAATTCCTTGTCATACTGCGGTTCACCTTATTTCCCTATTTAACAACTGCAGAGAAAGAGAGAGAGAGAAAGCTAATGCTAATTCTAAACTACAACTAAACTGAAATTACATCTATCTGACGGTCAATTTACTTGCAGCAAAAACCAAAACCAACCTCTACATATATGCTCTATTGATTCGACTGCAGATGTGGATGAGTAACAAAAATTAATTTAAGTACACAAAAAAAACTCAGCGTCACATTCAACATTTAGTTTTCAACTTAAGAAAGTCATACTTGGCAATACTTTCATTTCTTGAATAAAAAACTGCACTCGTTTTACGTTGTTGGTTTAAATTAAAATCATGTAAGGTTTTCCTTGAACTTTTGGATGAGTAACAATATAGCCAGCAAGCGGAAGCCTACAGCCATAATATAATTACACATGCTTAGTATATATAGTTCACTGACTGATTTTAGCATAATATTTGGAGATGTTATATTTCCTAAGCAGATAATTCCAAAGCTGTCGGACGTTTTGTGGGATCGGAGTTGATAAATGTATATTTCGGTTTCGTTTTCATGACCAGGACGTAGCCAAAGTTAATATTAAGGCTCATCAATCAAAATCACAATCCGTTTCTCGCGTTTCTTCGCCTTTTCTTCTCATCCTGTTGACTATTAAGTAGGTTATAAAAGATTAGGTGAAAGTAAATGATTGCTTTAAGGAACTAACTAGCTTGTGATGCCTGACTACAGTACATTGCAAGCAAAGCCTGGAGGTAAAAGCATAAAAATGAAACTCTTAAGACTGTTGAGTGCATAAAATACGGCAGGGTATAAAGCAAAGAGTACAACTTCATGCTTAAAAGTAACTGGTGAAATTCTTCTTAGCACAACGTTGATGAATTGGCCATTGTACTGTCAGGTTGGTCATTAAAATGTCATAGTTAGTACTCACCACGCGTGTATCTGCTCGCAGCAGGAACTCTGTGGCTTTTTAAGTTCGATGGAATGGAACAAACAACTAGTTACACACCTCTAGCGTTTTTGTAGCCCTTGAGAAAATATTTTAATTTACCCTCTGTTCACGAATCCAAATAATGAAGCGTTAGGCACTGGAACACTGGATATTTCACACACTCAAAACGTTAGGATAAAAAAATAAGAGAAATCTTCATGTAACGTCATTCAAAGCTTGATCAATTAACATCTGAATTTTTACTGTAACAGTTTAATTCTTCGAATGTCAGCAAATAATTTTGCTTCGTGAGAATTGTAGAGGACTGAGGATGTTTTGTAACCTTGTATGCAAATTGCCTATAACCGAAGTCTGATACAAAATGATGTTGATGATGATGATTCTTTTAACCTTGTGGCTATATGCCATGCAAATAATACGCGACCACAGAGCAAAGCTCAACATATAATTCTTCTGCATTAATAAACTCAAAATAAATAGAAATGAATGACGGTTATACAACTGCCTGCTGATGGTCAGTTTTGCAGCTGCTTTTATAGGACGCGAGTCCCATAAGCAATACACAGTCGTACATATGGATGGAAAATCCATCATCCGTTTGTGCATAAGGTTAGATTATCATGTGCTGGAAAATATATGCGTTTTCTCATGCAATCTAACAGTAGAATAATAATCATGATGAAAATGAATGCACTTGTATAGATGACGCAATTAATGCAGTAATAATTCTTTGAGTATCTAAAGCTTAGTTTTTGATAATATAAAATCATAACTCATAATTGAAACTTGTAATATTATACTCAATCAGTGTAAGAACCTCGTACGAGGGTACTGATTTGAAGTCATAAATAAAATAAATAAACAAATCACTCATAATCACTTTCAAGCTGCATTATGCATATGAATAATGCAAAGTTTTCCCAGTGTTGGACTCTGCAGAACTTGAATATGCAGTTAATTTATTTTGATTAAATGTGAAATCAAATATTAATTCAATTCCAGACAAAATTCTCGAAATATTTCAAGAATTAAGGTAGAAATTGTGGGGTGGGGGTGTATCATCCCGAGAAACATGAACAATATTGACGATGGTAATTTATGCGAAATGATTAGATAAAATGATTATTAGTTGAAAGGCATGGCCGCCTATGTCCCTGATAGTAATAATAGTTTTCGTAATCATAATAAATGAAAGAATAAACATTAGCAGTGCATCCTGGTACCGGTGTTGTGAAATATTTCGGATGGGTGGAAACAATTTACAGATTGTTGCGAAAAACTTTAGTAAATTGTTGGAGGGTATGCGATATCAACTCGTAATATAAATGGCTAAAAGCAAACTAGAATTCGCCTTCCTGTGAACCTCTCATAATACGCATCAACTGCATAAGTATATGATATGATTATGATAATATTGATCATACACATTCAAACATGGGTAACAAAGTCTGTTCTAATCATCTGCACACACACACGTTGCACCAATCAAGTCGAGACCCACTTACTTTCAATTTTACTGTACTCCTTTCACCATTCAAAGCAATTATTGATGTAAAGAGATCAAACAACTCAGAACAACTTGCGTCGAGTTCATGGACGAAGGTATTTTGTATGTATAGGCAAATACATATTAAATTAAATTTGTTGCCTATACATACAAAATACCTTCGTCCATGCGTCGAGTTCGACTATTATAATTTAAACTGCTAACAATCTCCGTAGAATAGAAAATGCTTTCGGGATATATTTACATATTATAAACAAAATAAACTGTGCATATCAAACTGTTACAAAATCGAGTCACACAGACATAGTTTTGTGCGAAGCAAGTCGTATTTATCATCTTGTGCATAAGGGAATATATACCCAGTTATTTTTATAATGATGACTCGACACAATATCAAAACCCCGTTTTTCCAAGAAGGGATTCACTGTAAACAGTTTAGCTTATCATTTAGCTACCTCATATTATTACTATAACAAAGACCATAAAAGTATAGACAATCGTTTCAGATCTGTATTTATTGACTTTCTTCCAATATCATCCATCCGTCCTCATCCTCATCCACCAGAGCCCCGGCCATGATAGTTTTGGCAGTGGCAGACAAGAATGGAGGAATTCGTTGATTGCTTTTCTGTCTTACTCTTGTCTATTGGAGTCTCAAGAAAATACCCATCCCATCTCATCAGAGGATTCTACTTCTTATACTCGATCCTTCAGTCTTTGAGCACTCGTCAATCTCCTTGCCACAGGCTGACGAAAATATACTACACGATCCAGTTTTTGGGTACGGAACATTAGATGGGCAATCGAAATAACCCTCTTTACAGCCACCATGCTTCTGTCAACGCGACGACAACTTCGTCCTCCTTACGCTTTACTCCAAGTGGAAAAGCAGATGAGAAATACATCTAGTATACATTTCATTCGGGTATTTGTAAGAATTGTACCACAATTCTAGAGGTAACTTTCAAAAGGAAACTTAAGTAAGAACAAGTGAGGAGGATTGGGTCTTAGCTCCTGTTTTCAGATCTCGTAAGTATATTGGATACAAAGGTAAAACTACTCTAGTAGTCTCTTCTACTCACATTTATAAACGCATGTATCGCTTTCCTTTTGTTTCGCTGAGATATTGTTCGAAGACTTGAGAGAGAGAGAGATGAGAGAGAATTCGTTGTTAAAAGAAAAGCTGAGCCGTGGCAATATTATTCTGCGTAGTTTCAGCTACCGCAAGTAATGTGTACTCACTAATCTCTGGTGTCTTCAGTTCTGTTGCTTGAGAGGAGAGGAGGGGTAGCGTACATTTCATATGGTTGTAAGTAACCCTGAAATGCTTTCTTGTTATCTCCCTTGGCAGTGTTTTAAGTAGAATTTCCAAAATGCTGAGCCAAAAAAAGTCCTCTTTTATTCTCCTTCTGCCGTTACTGACTTAGAAGGAAATAGAATTGAGAGGGAGAAGGAAGGCAGTGAGGTTCATACCACTATTTTGCCATGCTCCATTCTCTAAGATCAACACACTGCAATTCTCTAGCCAAATCTCATTTCTGGTTTCAACCAAAAAGGAATTATTTTCTTCGGCTTTTTGGTGATGTGCGATGAGTAGATACATCAGCCACAACAAATCCGATGATGCTAGCGAGAGTGTATATTATGTACCACACACTCCGAATATACAGGAACATGACTTCCGGGCTTTAGATTAGATTCGTTTCTATTTTTTTTATTGCTACATCTACAAAAACAAAACAAAAAGTTTGCTTAAATGTATTACATACACTCCAAAAAAAATTATGTTAGCCAAATACTTCCTTTTAAAGGATTACACATTGGATTTCCGGCTATGAATTAGATTGCATAATATTTGTATTCGAATTACGTTTACAAAAATTAACAGCAATTATTTTTTATATGAACAACGGTATTATTACTAGATTAAAAGATGTGAGAGATGAAGAAATGTAAAATAAAAATGCATGAAAATGTGCATTACGATTGAAGCTAACGCTTACATTATAAGCCTTTATGCAAGGGTAAAATCTCAACGAGTTGATTGAAATACAAAAAGCCGGAGGAAAGAATGCCATTAAATAATTGCAAAATATTGCATATCCCATAAAGAGACTTTACTGTATTATATTATACAAGAGAATCAAAATAGCCGCACCAAATCCACTCCCAACTACTCCAGCATGACACATGACCTATCATTAATTTATTCCACAAATTCCACAAAATATGGCTTGTATATTGGAGAAGCGTAACAGAGTAAGAATTACGTGTACATGTACAAATTGTATTCATCAGGATTTAGCTGAGCTAGAAAAAGACGTGAGGAAAAAAACTTGCTTTCAATTTGTCCTGATGTGAATGGCAAGTGTTGGGTGGGAAAATAAGCCGAAAAACTGGATGTATTAAAGTAGCATTACTTATTATACAGCAAAGTTTAAATATATATAAAGTTTTGATTTTGAAATCAATAGCGATGCAGCTTTAAAAAAACTGGACTCCATATATATAATGTCTCATTTCCTTAATCTGCATTTTTTCATTGACCAAACTTATCGATAAAATGTTTAACTATATACTTTCGTAAAAACCTGCGAGACAGACGAAAGACGAATTTCGATCACGTAAGAAGATCCAACTCACATCTCAATAGTAAACAACTTGTAACAAACTGCTACCTAACACCAAGACAAGGCGCATAATCTAATCTAGATTGGGGACATGGACAAATTTATGTAGCAAAAAGTAGTCTGCTGGCAACGGAGAAATTATTGCGATCAGATAACATGATTGCATTGCGCGGCTATGTTCTGCTTTTTGTTCTGTTGTACGTTCGTACCATGTGTGTGATGTGAGATGTTCGTTTAGGAGTACAAATCGGGAAAAACGGCCGCAATGCATGGCTTGTCTTGTCACAAATGCTCACAAATAACAACGTTAGCTAGAAAAAATATATTAAAGTGCATGTAATCTATGACATTCAACGGTGTGTTGGTCTCAACCAGAAAACTTCTCTAAAGCTACAGAAGAGGAGGAAGGACAAGAGAAGCTTTTGTAATAATGAGCCCCGCAACAGCTTGAACTTTTTTCAGGCGAACGATTGCAATCAAATGACTTCGTTCATCATTTTGCTCTATTTAATTTTGATTCTTTGTGTATAAAGTGATAAAGTAGGCGTGATCACGAAACTTAATCAATTTTCGAGGTAACAATCATGCACCAAAATGATGTTTTATGTTATTCAATATATTAGCTATTACTATAATACATGTATATATCTTTTCTGAAAATACTTTACAGAATGTACAGCACAGCAGCTGCCAGCTGTGGCTCAGAATTCGTGAAATTAAAAAGGGCTGATTTCGTTTTTCTTAGATTGATTTTTGATTAATTTTATTACAGATCTACATATATAGTCATATTAGTAATTATTTCAATAATTTTTTATCACTTTAACTTTAAGATGCTTTAATTTGAAATTTTAAAGACAAAATTAATGTATGGGTTTGATATCAAAATTGGTCGGTCCATTTTTGTAAAAGCTATATACATAAATAGGTCCCTTTTCTAGCAAACATGATAATTTTAACATCAGTAAACCAACTGCAGGTTTAAGTCTAAAAACATCTACCGATGGGTTAAAAACAAAGTGTTTTGGCATCCCATCAGCCCTAATGGAAAACACACGCTCAAAGTTGGCATATTTCTATAAATACGCTCGCACTCATATCCAATATCACTCACACTTTGAATGTTTGAGAAAGGGAGATGAATGAGAATTGATTAACAAAGGGTTGTCGGTGCTGGTTGAGAAAATGTCGACTCCTAGTTCCATTTTCCACTCTTGTTTATCCCATCCGTGTTCATTTACGTTTATCTCCAAATTCCCGTTTCCGCTTCCATGACTTAAGTAATTCAATCTACACAAAGAAGTCGTACAACGTGTTACTCAATAGATAGCTGCTTCAAAATTATATAACGTGTTCCTCAGTAGATAGCTGCTTCAAAATTATGTAGGTATAGATGCTTTTTGTGTTCATGTTTAAGCTCTGTGTTAATCTTAAATTACCAAAGAAATGTAGTAATCAATTTCATGACAGTTTTGTAATGTACATTTGCATATCTCTGCTGTTTATCTCTTGAAAACGTGAAAAACTAAGATTTATATTCTCAAAGTAAGTTATCCAAGTAAAAGCATATTAAGCTCCTGCTTCTATGTAAATTAAACCAGAATTTGGTTAGTATTTTGAAGTAAAAAATTTAACTGTTCTGTGAAGTGTGGATATTGCATTACTGTAACATCATATGATGAAGCGCAAATAATTCAAGTATTTTTACCGACATTTTTCTGCCAAAATTAATTGTTTTTGCAATGAGATCGCAGACAAGAACAATATCAAAAAGGGAAACGAGTTTCATGTGCCAGATAATTTCACATTTATAACACGCTATAATAATGCTTTTAAAACTATTTATGTATTAATCTGTGTCAAATTATGAATGGGTGGGCACAATGAAAAGTTGAAAAGGTCCCGGTAAGGTAATTGACATTTGAAAGCAATAAACATCGCACTTGACGTGACAAAATTGAACAAACCCTTCATTCAACAACAATTATAAAGCTTAGAATTGAAGTTGGTCATCTGNACAAACCCTTCATTCAACAACAATTATAAAGCTTAGAATTGAAGTTGGTCATCTGTCTCTGTCCCAACAACAAACCATGAATTTTCGACTAAAAAATAGTAAATTCTCTCAAAATTATTTATCAATAACTTTATTGTGGTCATAAGTCATAATTGTGTGTTATCTAATGATGATGACACGATCATGAAAGTATGATGGAATCAGAAGTGACAACAGTATATACTTTGAAGGTTGAAATTAGGTATGACTGGTATCAGTGAACTTTCTGGTTTATCAATTATCGTTGCGAATTGTCGTATGAGGTGTTTACTTGTCGTGGATCAGTATGCCGACATTCTAACCCTGTCATACTGTTTGACTTGACACGCCGTGCTCTTTACAACGAAAATGAGCTTTGTATTTATGCTTCAAAAGTTTCCAACCCTGGTGGAACCTTGAGTTTGAGTTCCAACCAACCAACCAATGTTTGTTTATTCCAGCCTTCATGGTGAAGGGGTTTGGAAGTACAACAATAAATAGACACATACGAGCTGACTATTCTGACTAAGAAGGTTATCTTCTCCTGGATTTCAAGTGTATTTTGGAGGCGAAGGTGAGACCAAGGTCGGTTTCGTTTCTCTCATGGAACATATATTTATAGGATACAATTTAGTATATATAAAAAAATGTCTACTTTCGTATCAGCTCACCCCACATACATTTGAAGAAAGGTAAAACGACGAGTTAAAAAGATCTTTTCCCCGGCATCTGCATCTACATATTTCTTAGTATTTACCGTTAATCGTATGGTACATATATTTTTCATTTAATTCTCAGAATTCAAATTGACTTTGGGGTTATGTCGTTGGTGTAACACATGCATATGGTATGAATTTAAAAGTGGAATTCAGTCTTGTGAAGTTTTTGCAAATTGCATTTTACAAGGGATGCTGGTTAAGACATATATATGATATGTTCTCCGGTGTGTCACTGTAACTTCATCAATTCATTACTAAAATTGAATTTCTTATTCTTACGCCTCAAATTACCTCTGAAATATAAATTAAATTTCCTAAAAATACGTAATTTACACTGACTTTTCACCTTTTTACATATTCTTTTCCTTGGGTTTTATGACATGACAGGAATTCGAAACACAAGGTAAAATAAGATTTTAAAGCTAAAACAGTTTGCAAAAATTGGGAAAACCGAATAACACCACAACTGCAAGATTGAATGTGTACTTGGTGTATTTTAACATTGTACTGAACATAATATCACCTATTTTTGTCGATCTTTTTTCTCTACAATATAAGAAGACCTAGACTGGTAAGGGAAATCCTTCGTTTTAACCCTATCCAACGAACTAGCTTCGATATAGCAGGAACTCTCTGTAGTATTTCGAGAGAGAAACTTGAATAGTGAAATATCGGTAATGTGCACTCTGTTCATTCATCTTTACGGTCTCTGACTTGACTATTTGTAGTCACTGGGAGTAGTACGGTCCGAGAACTACTTGTAGTTGTGTCAGAAAAATCAGGCATAAATCTTGCTTTCTGTCTAAAATACTAAACTCTTTGCAGGAAGGGCAAAAACAAATTCTCTTTTAGAAATATCGATCTGTTCTCATCGATAGGTTCTTAAAGCTGGCTAACGTTTCATGAAAGAAATTGAATAAAATTGTGGATGGTGTTTGCATGGACTATTACTTCACGTAGAGCGTAAGCACAATGCTGGACAATTTTCCCTATCTTGTAAGATCTTGTAATTCTATATGTTGCTACATTATTGTGTATCGTTACATAAACTTTATTATGAAAGAGATTAATAATTATTACATTACTTTTATTAACAATATAGCCGAAATATATATTCGCAATTTTAGAATTCTTCCAATTTGAGATTTATCACATGATAATATATACGTTATATGTTGTTGCATTTGAATGTCTTGGTGCCATTACTGCTCTTTGCTATTGGTGGAATTTTGATGTAACGGACGCATTCAATATAAAAAAGCAATCATGCTTTTTGGCTATAAAATCCTTTCTCAAATAAATACCAACGGCAAAAGTGGGTGAACTGTAGTGTTCTTCAGTTAATGATAATTCAGGATGCAACCAAAAACAAACCATAAAGTATATAGGATAGAAATCAACATGGCCTTTGATCACTTGGTTTGATATCGAATTTAAAATTGTTTCAGCTCGGTAAGTTGATTTACATATGTACATTAGGTATATGTACTATATATACACGGTATATATATATAGCTTGTCTTTCAAACAAACGCAAACGGTGTGCTTTCAATCTACTATATAGACGTATATATTTCTCTGCGAAACGAAATATGTGTACTCGTATTCTTTATTTACACACAAACAGTTCAAATAGTACCAAACATTGGCTCAAGACGAGGAAAGCACACACGTACAATTTGAATCAACATGGAATAATGGCAATTGTGAGATGAAACTCAACCAGAAATTGCTTGCACGAGAATCTCTGGGAGACGAGAAAAGCAAAAGCACTCTTGAAAATCTCAAATCCCAGCCGCTTTTGATCTCCTTAGAGAAAACATAGAATGCAATAATACGCGATGTTGAAGAAAGGAAATAGGAAAATTGATACCAGCACTAACACTTCGCGTCCTATATATAAAGTTGGAATGGAGAAACACAAAACAAGGGGAGAAAATAGGATCAGATGAATTACGAGCATGCAGTACACACATGTGCATTTATATAGCTTTCTATATATTTCCATGCTCCAGTATGAGTTAACTCACACATCGTTTCGCATCGTGCTGTAACCTTAGCTGGTTGCAATCCACATGTTCTTGCCCTCGTCTCTGACACCCTTAATACAAACCAAACGGAGCAGCAGTAGCAGTAGTAGAAGCAGCAACAGGGCGAAATTATTTTTTCCTTGGTTGCGATAATACACTACATTTCCCAAATGGCTTAGCCATTACTCTCATCGCACTCTGCAAACGATTTGCATAACGTAATTTGCTGTTTCCCACTGGATTATGTGTAAATTACAGGTCGGAAGAGGTAACTTCGGGGTAAAACATTTATCAAGGGATATACTTACCTTCTCACAGCTTCTATTTATGGCTTTGCTTTTGATTCGGAATTCGGAGTGGTAAATTCGTACAACTCAGGTCGGAAGAGGTAACTTCGGGGTAAAACATTTATCAAGGGATATACTTACCTTCTCACAGCTTCTATTTATGGCTTTGCTTTTGATTCGGAATTCGGAGTAGTAAATTCGTACAACAGGAATTTCTGGTTTGTATATTTACACAGGTTCTAAATGCATCTCAATTTTTGTATGTTTGATGTAAACAATGTGAGCATATGATCATCTTATCCATCTTAAAATAGAAAAAAAGAAGCAATTAACGAAAACAATCAACGTTAATAATTAATTATAGAACTACGTTTGTGCACAGTACTTCGACAGCTCAAATAAGATATTTTGGAACTTGGAACGTTAGAAATTGTAATGTCATAAAAAAATTGGTGGAGGAGCAGACAACATTTGATTTGGAATTTGGACGTAATTTCAGTTTTATGCATTATGTCACACACCATTTATATCTAGCATCCTTGAATTCAAGTACAACTTTTACATAAGCATATCGTATTTTGGCATGTACTTAAAATGTTATCATGGAGCATTCTCAACTTCAACTTAAGTCCTCCTTTTAGCAGCCTACTCAGCCACTCATCGTCAGCTAAAACCTCTTCTGACAGTTGGAGACAAATTCTAAATGGCTATTACTTGGAATGTCACTTTGGCCGATAGAACTGACAGGAAAGAAATCTAACGAGAAAATATTTCACGACAAATTCTCATACGTATGAAACGCCAAGGGCGGTATGATAACACTTAATACAAATGGTTTTTGGGTCTGTATAGTAAAAAAAAATATATTTCCATATCCTCTATTATATAACCAAATGCAAAGACTGTTTTAAATAATGTAAAGTTTTTCGAGAAATAAAGCAACTTTCGTGGTGAATATAAAGCCGAGAAGTTATAAAACGATAAGTACATCCAAAAATCTTGAGTTTAAAGAAACTTTTAGTCTGGTGTAGAGGAATACTCTACAAAAAAGTGTAAAGTATTCCGTAACAAAATCAAATTAATCTCATGATTTTGATTCATCATATGATTTTTATATTGGTAGAAAGTTAAACTTTTGTAATGTGTGCTGCAGTGTTAATTTATAAGTTAAAGTATTAAAGTAATTTTACTAAAACTGATAAGATATTTAGCGTAGACTTTTAGAAGCTAAAAACCATTCAAAACTAACTTTTTTGGGGCATTATGAGAAACTGAATTTTACTACCACAATGATATTCCATATAATTAATGGTATGTGTTTGGGGCTCAAACGAAATAATTTATACATGTCGGCAACAAAAGGGATGTAGTTGACGAAAGAAATCTTCTAAATTGTTTTATAACCACTGAAAAGTATCCTAAAAACAACATTCATCGTGCAAGGACCAAACCAGGTATACATATTGTACACTACATCAATGTATCCACACACTATTATATTCACTTTATAAAGAACAACAGCCGGTTTGATTTTCCCTTGTACAAAACACGATACACAATAGCGGATACTGATCAACCAGAATGAGACAGGAATGGCACAAGTTTAGTTTTATCGAGTTAGAGCTGTCAAAGGGTTAACAAATAAGAAAACAAGCAACTTAAACAAGAAGAAATGGTAGCGTTAAGGCATCGTCTCTTCCCATATATTTCATGCTGACTGCTGAGAAACAAGAAAACTCATCGTGTGCATGTACTTGGATAGTTCAACTTCAAGAGCTATAGTAAAAGAAGAAAAAACAGTGGATTGCTTCCTTCTTTTTCACTGCCACCCGGATGTTTAACATGTGCTATACACTAGAATAAATGCTGTAGGACAAAATAATTCCAAGAGGAGAAAGAGAGGAACGAAGGAAAATGCTATTTTGTATGTTATGTGTGAAATATATCCAGCAGCTTTCATTGCTATCTTCATCATGCCTCAATACGTAAAACCGAAGGAGAAAAGTTTAATGCATTCTGTAAGTGCTTGTGCCAATTCATCGGGAGTAATGGTGGGAGATTGTGTCTGATTGATTGATACTGCCAAATATAGACTTCCAACCAGGAAAGAGATATATATACACAAAGCATACACAGGGTGTCGGTGTTATTGCCATCATTGCCTCGATCACATGCATGTTACACTCGAGGAAGTTAGTCGTTAAATGGACTTGAGTAGCAGGAAAAAAAATGGAAAACAAACAACAAGGATAAATATGTTTAGACTCACGGCACACACACACACTGTTCGCATGGCACTGGTCTCGCTAATATAGATTTGCTAAAGGAACATATCTTCAACTTCAACTCCAGAAAAACTATAAGAATTGCACGAAGATGCGATCAAATTGCATCCTTTCATTTTGAGTAGAAGAAGCAGTGTTTACAATTGGATGATTGTATTTCTCGGTTCTGGAGAAGAAAAAGCTGGTTTTACTTTGCATTCATAAGATTCAACTTTATTTTCCTCATGCTGAGTCAGCTTACCGTCTCTGCGTACTCTGAAAACGATATGTATTTTACTTCAGATCTAGAGGTGGTACTTATCATTGTCACATTCTTTCTCAAATGAGATAGATGTTACTCAGATCTGAAGACTGAGCGTGTTTTGCGTGCAACCGCAATAAGTAGAGAATATCAACAAAAGTTGAAACATTCATTGCCCACACTGTTCTTACTGCAGGCTTATCTTACAGATCTATCCTTCTGAATTGCTTTTTAAACTCATTCTCAAATCTAGCTACTATAGTATATGGTAACTCTAAGGGTGTAAAATGTATCGAAGAAATAGCAGTTTTGTTTGCTAGTTATTACTCCAACGGCCGAAACCCAGTATTCATTCACAACCTTTCCACGTTTTTTCATAGGCTAGCGTGGGTGTATTTCCTTGAGGCGATAAAAACACAATTTTATATTAATACGACATTGTAGCTGACGAGAAGTAAGAAGGAATCAAAGATCATTGTAGTCTTACAGAGTTTTTATACATTTTATCAAAATCGAATGGAGGACTAATAATACTAATGCTAATACATGTACGTGCATTCGTACTTATCATCGATGTAAAGGATTTAGTTCAAAACAAACTGGACTTATATATACCGTATTACCGTAAATATATTTAGACTTCAATTCACGTTTGTCGTATATTTGTTACCGTCGATAAAATACATTTATGTATGCGTTTGGACAATACGAAACATAATGAATTTGACAGAAGCGTAGAACGACACTTGATTGCTTTTGTTTTATTCTTTCAACAATGGAGTCCATAAAGAGTCTTAAGTTGGTTTCTATTTCTAGTATTTATACTTAAATTATTCTAATAAAGAAGCATATAAAAGTGCAATATGTTTATACCGTATATATTTACTAGTAATCTCATTGTTACTCAAATACGAGTTTCATTTCAAATTGCAACAACATGGCAGTGAGTTGAGACAAAAGACGCTTCCAATCTTCCAAATAAGAAACAAATATCACATTATCAACCACATCTTATACGTTAGAAAAGTGTGATATGCCAATCCGCGTCCGCATCTATACACAATAAAACGCTATCACGTCTCCGCTCTGTCTTGCAACCCTTTCTATTCACTATCATTATTCCGTGTGGTGGATTCAAGTTTTCTTGGGAGTTTCAATTGAAATAAACATTTAAATGGTACAAGTGGAAGATAAACCGATATTTTATGGGCGTAATTATTGGAGGGCCATTAAGTGTTTTTTATAGCTTCCACTTTGTTCTCCACATGTCTTATTTGGGATGCTCGCTGTGTTAGTAGCTCTAGACCTTGAGCAGCAAAGCCGTTAAACTATTCTATATGATCATCGCGAGGGAACGGAGCAGATTCACTGGATGTTTGTTACCGTCATTACACCAATGCCGTTATTTGTGTTGTTTAACGTTATACTCCATTCCTCCAAAAACCCGGCTATGAATCTGGTAAATAACAGCAGCGGGCTAGAAGGGCAAGGGAAAATTAAATGCATCTCATCTATACAGCATCACCAATACAAAGATTGCCCATATCTTCCCTTGTGAATGTACGTGGTGCAGTATTTTGGTTATTACCTAAACAGATATAATATTATAGTTATTTTTTAATCACAAAACTCGAAGCAAAGATGCAATATAATGGCAAATAGTAGCCCTCCAAAAACTCTTTAATGTTTATGACAAAACCCTGATGCTACGTGTTATTGTTTCCTTAAGCCATATACATATAATCCTATTTAGTTAATTGCATAATACTGCACTATTTGTGATTTGACCGGTTTTAATTACCCTCTTGCAGCTAAAAGAACCCGCATAGACCTACATTGCTTTTTGTCTTGCTTGTGATTCATGATATTTAATGAAAAAACAAAGAGGAGGGAAGTATTTAGGCTTATAGTTCTTTAGTAAAATTCCATACAATTTATTTGCTGCAACTCCAAAACTCTGGAATTTTTATTGGATATTGCATATATGATGGAGAAAGATTACAATAATGTTTTTAATCAATTTTCGAGATGGATGTGTGCCGTGTGCATTAATATATATATATATTACGAGTAAACAGATAATAAACAGAAGGGCAAACAAAAATTCTTAGAATTTACTGAGCAATTTTCATATTATCGGAGACTAAATTACAAAGCATAAACCTGTGTAGGACGATTAATAACTAAACCTTATATTATATTCAATACGTCTACAGAACCTTTCTGTGTCTACAGAGATTTTGAAATTATAATCAAATACACTAACCTATTTTTTACGCCGTACTTTTGTACAATTATTATGCGTGGGAGGAGTATGAAATGATGTTACTTTGTTCAACAAGGAAAATAATAATGTAAAGAGTTTACCTGGTATTAGCAGTTCCAGATTGTACTGGATTGAGCTGAACTCTCAACCAGAAAAAGACCTGTGGTATGAACTTATACATTATACACCAACGCATGGTATCATTATCTGTCTCGACTCTCGACAAACCAACTTTCGGTTCCTGGAACCAACATGTTTATGTACCCTACGAACACGATGCAACTGTGAACTGATCTTGTGATCGTCATGCCGTACTCTCATTTATGATTCATTCGAATTTATTTGCATAAAGGAAACTCGTCCTAAGGGGTAGGAACAGCAGGAGTAGTCAGCAGGATGCAATCTAAATTATTCTAGATTTGAGCTCCCACATCGCCCAATCCTTTCACTAGAAGCTGAGCAGCTATACATATTACCTGCTCATCCATTCTTCTAGTAAACTGAGTAAATCACGTGAATTTCATATTGCAGACGGTGAAATCAGAAAGAAAGGACTAGTTTCTAGTGTTTTCGTGATGTCTACCACCTACATCAAGAAATGAAAGATTATAGTCCAAAGTACGAAGCATAGAATTGAGAAGATACATCATTTCAAAGGATGTGGTTAAAGTAAGCAGTAGCATGTAGCTTTACAGACATCACAGATCACAGGGCACAGGTTTTAGCATGAATTCAAGCGTTTTCATTTGCAGACAATTCCTGACAACGAAGAAAATCTCTTAAGAGATTTTGTATATCCCAAAGTTCCATACCTGTATGACTGTATGTACTTATATATAATGTAGTGAATATAAGGACCAATGTGGTGCACGATAAGGTTCTTGAAACATGGTATTTAATTTGCAATCAGGGATCAAGATTTCAGATCACCGAGTTAACAGACAGTATCACCCAGCAAGTTTTTGAGATTTTCACATTTCCTTCAACAGTTGGAGACTACAAACTACAAGTAGTGTAGATGTCCATTAAACACGTGAATACTACTCCGCACTTCTCCAAGAGATGAAGAAAAAGACAAGGGAGCCGCAAAGTAGTAACTGTCAGGCTTGTGGCTGGACGGCTTGCCTATCAGCACTTATGCACACTGCTCGTTCGTGAGAAACAACACTCACGGAAGCTTAAAAGTTGAAGGAAGTACTATAAAACATAAATTTACAACGTATCCATTCAACATTCTAGATACATTTTACAACGGAAATATTACGTACTTACATATGTATCGATTCTATATTAGTATAAGAAGCATTTGTACAAGACACAAACTTTGTACTTTCCATCTCCAGCTTTCACTTTGAGAGAAGGGACGTTTTCCTTGCTGCCATTTTGGAATCCTGGAATGTAAAGGAGATGGACAGATTGGTTACGATATGTCATTTAGCAGTTATCTCAGCGGTGGTGAAACCAGAAGTCAGGTGAAGGATTGTTCACGAAGGGTTTTTAAATCATGGACAGAAATCCGTGTTACAAACAAAAAATCAAAACTAGTTTCCGTGTCAGAGAAGATTTGTCCTGCTGCCTGCTACACTCCTGTTAATTACCTCTGCAAGTGAATAATATTACGTAAAAGTTGCTCTTGGCGGAGGCTCGTTCACTTCCTTCATTTTTCCGTTTTATGAACACTGGATGAAAACACTAAGAATATTAAAAATATACGAAAGGAAATTTAAATCATCCCGATTGTTTCAGTATAAAATCTTGGAAATGTGAAGAATTATTTTAAAATGCAAATCTATGAATAGATGTATATTATTTTAAGTAGACTACCGTAACAAATACCAGTGACTCTGATACATATAACATAAATAAACATATATTTTTACTTATTTCGCTTTCAGTATTTCGAAAAGCGGATTATACAACAATTCAGGATATTATACGTTCAGCGCTACGTTTTCGTTGATAAAAAGTTATTAAAGTCGGTACGACGACTAGAACAAGACAAAGACCCTTTCTTACCCACCCTTAGATGTGGACACATCTATGTATATTCAAAAGGAATAGCATATGTAAAGTAATAAAGTGAAAAAAATCATTCTAGTATATTCACACAGTCAAGTCAATTTTATTAAAATTTCCATATACAAACAGCAATATTTGAAATACTACATTAAAGAGCCATCCTATGGACACGGACGATCCAAGTTTTCTCAGTTACAGCTCAAGTCCTGTATGTTCATTTCATATTCAGCCCAGTCAACAATTTTGCTTCCGCGAATATCACCATTACCACGACTTGTAGCTTGAGGCTTTTGGCTTGTGAATGATATCTCGTCAGGCCCGTCATGAGCAAGTAAAGTAAGTAACAAAATTGTATGTTTTATATATTTTAATACGTGTGTATCATCACGAAATATTCTTGTGCTTTACATGAGTTCTTTAAAGTAGCCCTACAATTGGCACTACTAGAATTTTCTTATATTTTATAACTTTTTGGTGAGGAAAATGTATGATTTGTATGATATGTATGTATGTTAGTGAGCGGTTTATATAGACATGCCATTTATGTGGTGACTACTCACTTTTAAATTTAATCAGAGTGAAAGACCGAATACATTATATGAGATGCCTTTAGTCCAATAGAATATTATATGGTATGGAGTATATACAAAAGTGGGGGTAAAAGTATAGAAAATAGAGCTGGAGGAAGGCGAAGGCTAACTTTCGGTTTTGATTCCATTAATGCGGGTCCCTTAATTTCTTGAGCATTTTCTCAGCCTCCCAGTTTTTGCTTACTTTCACTAGTGTTGGCTCGAGTGAAGGAAGCTTTATTTCACTTTTAAAGCCTCAAGCAAACTCATTTGTCTTCCCTTCAGTGTTCCAAGAGATTATACAAGTAAACTAATCCATAGGCCCGTACACCACACACTCACTAGCAAATATATTGTATATTTATGCGCTAAATGAAAATCTTGCATTCATAAGAAATGGATGGAATGTCTTAAACGGAAGAGTTTTACTCATTTTGGTTCACTTAAGCTGCTCCATAGCTCTGTTTCTGCGGTTTTTTGAAGAAGAAAAAAAAACTCGCTCACTCACAAACCATCACCAATCTTATAATTCACGTTAGGCATGCCCTATTATTATGTATGTGTATATATATGTACTACGCTAAATAATGATTTTAACAAGATTCTATACATCCCATATCTTCAGCGGTTTCTTCACTATTCTAGTTGAATGAGTTGAAATGAGGCTACTACTTACTTGTTTGACTACAAGAACATAATGTACATGAAATGGAAGGAACATACTTGTAAAAAATACGATTTGCTCAAGAGTATACCTACCTAACAAGGGAGCAATAATGGACAAAAGATGATACGGTATATTTAAGTTCTTGTGTTGACTAAAAGTCCGCTCAATCTCATGTGTGTATGTGTATGTTTCCTCCTTGTTCTCTTCCTCTTTCAGAACCTTCTCCATATTCCTCCCTTTCTTTGCCAATTTTTGAAGCCCCCTTCTTTTTCGTTTTGGTCTTCCCTTCCTCTTCTCTCGCTCCCTGGGTTTGACTTAGAAGCTTCTCGTGTGACAAATTACTTTTCTGCGATTAATCTTGAAGCTGTCTTCCTGTTTTTCTCCTCCTAAAAAAACTGCCAACCAACTGACAAAGTGCTAGCACCTCTGTACTTCAATCTTCGTGTTGTCTCTAAATGGCGAGAAGATTCTATCTTAGTTTTGGAGTCTCAAAGTACGAAACAAAAAAAATATAACTTTTGTGGCTTATGCTACATAATACCATGTAGTGAAGATCTACGCATGCTCATGCAAAGTTTCAGGCTCGTGTTCCAAAGTATTAAGAATGGAATGATTCACCCAAACCTGGTTGGTTTAATTTACAAGTTTTCTTGCTTCATTCATCATGCATAACAAAATGCCTGAACAGAGGTTTCAGAAAACGTACATTCAAAATCTTATAAGCATGTGATGAGTCGCAGCTGTGACTCATTGTTAATGGACGGTAAAAAATATTATAATTCTAAGAAACAAGAAAAGGAAACATCAGGGTTGCTTTCATTGTATGAGAACAGCACTGAGAAACTTATCACAGCGAGTGCAAATAGCAAATAGCTTGTTTTACACATCATTAAACAGAATGTACTTAAAACGTTATACAAAATTAATAATTTTGTTCAGATTTTTTGCTGGTTGTAAATTTTAGCATACGTCATGTAAGAGGAATAGCTTTCTGAGGACTAATTAGATTCAAAATCTTCTGTTGTAATTTCTAATTATCAAATATGACTTTCCTAACGGTAGGTAGAAATAGCGGACACGTTCAAGCCATAACGGTTAAAATACAACACAAACTTTATCCTTATTTTATGTATATGAGTAAGTAATAACGATAAAAAACGATGGATCAAGACAGACGTTTAATAAAATCAATAAATTTGCTCATCATAAATCGTTATAATGACTGACCTAATTTTACACAATGAGACTTCTTTGCATTGTCGTTCTTCCAGAAAAATATGACAATACGTCATTTGTAAGATCAGATGCATGGCTGCTTATAAAAGAAAATCCCCATTGAGTGATGAAGCGAAGCAGTGAAGGATGGATGAAGTTTTCTACCGCACTCCGAGTTATCTCTCAGTGCGTCCCATCTTTCATTATAAATCTACCACATCATTATATACCTTCTTTTACTTACTTCAGCTTACAGGATCCCCACATCTTTTTCAATGATTCGCAGAAATGATATAGCAGCCGTGCCTTACTAGTATTTGCATTGGAGACTAAAGTTCGATACTCACGTTTCTTCAATCGACATTTACCCAGTCATTTAGATAGAGAGAGTATATAGTACTTTTACTCAATGATGAAGCATAATAATGTGGCAGTCTGGTTCAATATTCTGGCTTATCATCAATAAGTATACATACCTACATATGACACTAGGACCAATAACCTCATAAAAACTTTGTATTCCCAATCCCAATGTAACTATAAGTACTCTGGTGATGTGATGTGCCCTGTAGAAGTAGGGTTTGGTAGAAAAATACGTATTGAAAAGGCAGCATGAAGTGAATAATAGGGAAAAGGGGGATCTTAAAAGCAGCTCACTCATCTGTTCTCTCTCTCCCTCTCACTCACTTTGCTCTTCACTGCTTTTACTTACTTTGCTTTACTGTGTGTGTATGCTTCTTCTGTGGTCTCTGTCTCCTTTTTGCTACAGCGATTGCCATCCACATTATCATCAAGTATAAATTCACTCCCTTTCCCTCCGATCCTCGACTGACAGATATCTTCAAACATTAAGGAAGAAACCCAACCACACCAGCGTTATGAAGGTATCTGTCTATCTATAAATCTGTCTTGTCTATCTTGGCGTGGCATGGCATAGCAAAAGCTTGGCTTGCTTTTGGTTTGGTTGCTGCTTAAGCGAAACGTGCAATAAAACCAGTCAATAATATGAATGTGAGCACGTACATACATCAAACGCATTAACTTGAGGATTTGACAGTGACAAACCGCTACTCCATTTCCTTCAGCCTGTCTCATTCCAGAATACTTATTCTTTATGTATCCTTTTTGTTAAAATGGTGGTTGTGTAATAATATATAAGAAAATATATATTACGGCGAAGAATCTACTTGTGTGCACTGCTTTCTGCGGTACAAAAGCAGCTTTTCCTTTATGCATAATATGTGTGAGTTGAGTTGAGGGTGAGTGAAAGTATCTAATGTAATGTAGGCAAAGGAAGCATTGTTATTTTACATCGCACATCTATTTCGTGTAATGTAACTTACTCGTTTCCAATATATTACTTTCTACACAGGGAGCAGCAGCACAACAATCTTTGTGTGGATGAGGACAAAAGAACTGAAGCGTCTATCACTTTTGCATGTTACTATTAAATTGCAAGTAGCTATATATATGGATGCTCTAGGTATATATAATATATTGTATTATACACTGTATTTTCTATAGTGTTTCTGAGAAAGAAAGCTGCCTGTGTCAATATTATATGTGCGTAGTTCGTCCAATACACTTTTCATTCGAGTATGCATACATACACAAGTGCTCATTATTTGTATGAAAATCAACGTATCAAAGTTGACTTGTTGGGCTCCTATCCTATACATTATCTCTGTACTATCTCGTCTTTCTCGCGTATGTCGAGAATGACATAACATGTTTTCCATTCAATCCTGTTTCCACTTTCCCACATTCACAAGTTTTTGAGACCCTGTTTCTCGTCAGGAATTCATTGTTATATTCATTCCGCTCCCGAGTTGACGTCTCTCCACGTTTATTGACAGGATGAAGATGAATTTTGAAATCTGGGTCGGAATTTGACTAAGTTAAATTAATAATGGAGACAAGTGGCCTGAATCCTTTATCCCTAGTCCTCCATATCTATTTTCACTACCACACCACCATGAAAACTGTGGGAGACTCTTCATCAGTAAAAAGGTGCTGAGGATATATGAAGCTGCGAGAGCTGATGCGATGAGCTAGGAAAACAGGAGGGTATACGTGCGTGGGATGTTGTGTGTTTTGACTCTGACATCGGAATGTTGGCTAACATGTATAGACAGTTTGGTGCTACTCTGCTTGAGTCGGGAAAGAGGGAAAAGGGACAACGTTAAATTCTCAAAATGTTGCCTTACATTTTGTCATCTAATAAACTGGCACTGCGGCAAATTATACCAGGAAAAAGCGAAAATTCCAATGTATATGATACTCAACTCAGGGTAGAAATTGGATCAGAAACTCGAACGCTGGGGTACTGGGATGGATGTGAATGTGATGTGTCCTCTTTTTCAACATATGAAATTCCAATACCAACACGAAGACAGGGCTTTAAGTATCAAAGTAGTTAGAAGTAAAAGCGCTAGTTCCAAAGATAATTTGGAAGAAAGAAAGCCAGAGGGAGGCGAGATAAAGCTTCATAAGCACTTCGTAAATTCCTAGGGGAGCTAAATTAAGCCAACCAATTTGAACGGTTTTTAGCTTAGTTAACTACGGATGGACTTCCATGTTCATGTGCATTGCGCATTAGATGTAATATATGTTCAGTTGAAGTGGCATAAATTCATGGAAGTAAAAGTAGCTATTTAAGGACAAATCAGCTCAATCAATGATATGTATATGTATTTGCTTTTAGGAAGGAAATGAATTGGGAGTAAAATAGCAAGTGTCCGCCCAAACAACAAAACCGACAGAGATGGACAAGTATTTCATATTCACGGCGGTCATTCAATGTTGAAAGTAATCGTTAACGCCCAAAGTTAAGTCTGGTCATTTTATATGCAGTTTTTATTACTTCTTTTCTTCCCTTTTAGAACCATTCGATGAAAGAGTAAAATATAATGGTAGTGGCAACATCGTAATATTCTATTTGCTTGACTATTTCTTCGTGCCACTATCCTTATTGATCTACTCGGTGATTTTTTAGCAGACAACCGAAATTCATATACACACACGTGCCATGTGCCTATATACAAGATACTAAAAAACTGGTGTTTTGCAATGTGAAAACCCTATGATCCGTAGAATATTCCTTTTTATGTGTTATATAGCATAAAAGTCGATATATTTATGTTACATAGATAAGCTTGACTTGCCCAGTTTATCGGGCATAAAATAACAAGCTGAAAGGTACATAAAAATAACTGAATATACTTCTTTTCATAGTAAGTGAGTGAGCTACTTTATACTTTCTTTACTGACCATAATGCTAACATTTTAGTAACACTATTTTCCACTAGGCTTTCCCAGAGCTTGAAATTGTAATAGCATAATGATTCAATGTATCCCCACGTTATTGGCGGTATAAATGTCCTCTAAAAAAGGTGTGAGATGAATATTTTTCTTGGTTTCCAGAGAGTATATTCTTATGTACTTGAAACCAGTCAATTTATACTGTTGCATAGTTCTATTAGCTCCCAATGTTTATATTCATATAAGAGTTGATGCATCAACCCTCCTCCCTATCCTTCCGGCTTCTTATTCATTTCTCTCTTTTCCTTTCCTTCCTTCTACTCAGCTCAACTCTAAGTGAATGACTAGACTGAGTCTCCCTGTCACGCTTTCAATCAAACTTTTAAAGGGGACGGAATTGCCAGCCCTATGAAGTGGGTTGCACAAAACCCAGCAAAGCAAAAAGGACGATTGAATGAAGCTTTTTTTCTTCTGAAAGAATGAAATTGGATGGATTGATATTATGTGCAATTCATGTCATACGTGAGCTTTCACCTTGTCAATTGTACTAATCCGTAGGAGCATTGCTGTCTATGTCTGCTGCTGTTGAGCTAGTATAAAAATGAAGGGCTAGAAGGCAAACCAAACCACTTGAGTTTGGGCTCGTGAGAAGGAAAGCGCAAGCAGTGTAACCTAATGGTAATGATGATGGTCGTTCAAGGAAAAAAAGGAAATTGATTGAAAGCTAGACAAGGGAGCTTGTTTTGATACGACTAGGAGGAGAGTGTCGTTTTTCCGGTGTGTTATGACTCACTTCGAGATCATGGCCTGCTGTGCGTGTTGATGCCCATAAACATTATAGCCATATATGAGTGCTATTGCTCTCTCTGATATTGCGTGGGATATTATTACTGTATTGCTCTCAGGATGCGGATGGGCCGAGAATCGCTGAAATGCTCAGTATCACAGAGAGAAAAGAAACATTATGGGCGAGTGACACACACGTAGCAAAACTTGTACAGATTAACAGAACCATTGGGCTGTGTTGGGGTTTAGTGAAAAACAGAGATCAAGAGCAAACTCATTCATACATGTTTGGCTTTCTTGTTGTCATCAGCTTAAGGATATGACAAAGTGTGCGCTTGGTGCTTGTATATATGCTCAACTTATACATCCAGCCTTAAATGGGTATAAACGAAGGAAGGGAAACTAAACTCTCTACCTTCCATTATTATTTCAGTAATGTGCTGGCTTAGAGACTGCATGGCGAGAAGCCGTTTGCTCCACTTAATTAGAATGACCTCTGCACATAGATTAAATTCAATAAGGTAACAATCGTTTCCCCCCGAAAGACCTTAATGAGATCCACTTTGAAATTGTATCATGTAGCAAGGAACAAGGTCTCCAATCTGAGAAGTTGCTCGTACGACGGGATCTCATTTTATATAATGTTCATATAAGAATTCAACTTATACATCATGGAATGGACTAAATAGCCGAGTGGAATACAGGGAAACGTAGAGATATATTTTTGTGAGCACGAGCAGATAAGCATAAAGCACATATATCCGTATCCTTTAACCAGAAAACGGGGGTAGGGTATAGATGGTCATTTCATTCAATGGTAATGTGCAAGTGTCCGCAGAGAATCCTAATGAACATCCAGACATATGTATATGCCTGCTTCATTGGTGTGTGTAGCATCTCGCCTTAATATGGAAGTCGAATCTAAGAAAAGAAAAGATGCTGAAAAACACGTTGGTAGTGATGATTAAACATATATCATATAATATGTTATTCATCTACGTGTACTTTCAGATGTTGCTAATATCTGTGAAAAGTGGAAGCAGACTGTGAAGTCTATCTTCTAGAAAGGAAAAAGCGTTAATTCAACTCATAGAACTGATCCACAGTTAGCCTTTGTGTTTGGCAACGTGTGTAATATGGTATGGTAGGATGGAGTGGACTTATATACATAATTATATATCAATTTGAATAAAAAATTGTTTGAATTGAATTCTAAATTTAGAGAAGCATTATATAGTTATAGTTGCATAATCAAAGCATCAGATAGATATAAAGTCGTTTACTACTGGGACATGGACATTACATTACTTAATAGCCTTCAGCTGCTCGCTCCTGTCATGAACAAAAACTTGCATAATATATTGTATTTCAGTCATCTATCTTTGAAGTATTTAACCTTGATTTTCTGTAACTCGTTATATATTAATACTGCATTGTATAGAAAATTATTCCATAATATACGTTCCCTAAGGCTGGACCTTACATATGGTTTTGGTCCTATAAAATGAATATCGTCAAGAAGCGTGTTCTTCGCTTAAAATATAATTCAATACAGTACAACTCCTTTAGAACTGGTTGAACTAGCAATAATGCATGGTTCAAATACATGGACGACGCTTACCAAGTAAAAGCCTCTCGAAGCAGACAATCAATAATGGGCAAACATGAACGAGAAGATTAGCATTTTTCTGGTTTCCTTATGATGTTGATAATAAAAATGAGCGTCTGCAAATTCTATTTTTCAATGAACTTTCACAACAGCAACTGGATAAAAGGAATGGTTTTGGTTAGTTGAACATTTCATGCTTAGTGCTCAATCATGACATCAAGTAGAGGCAGGGAATGTATGGCAGGAGTAAAAGTATATATATATTAGATAGATACTGGAATTATATGAAGCGTGCATATGTATTATTTGGTAGGGAGCAAGGAATCTGGATGAGAGAATGTCTTGAACTTGCCCACACTGCGTCTTTTTCGCGTCACTACTCCATCATACTCGTTGAGTTTTTTCTTCACGTAGTCAACCATTTAATATACACACACACAAAGTTGCAACCTCATCAAGAAGATCAAACGAGCTCGGTACATCCCATAAAGATGAGCAAAGAAGGCCAAGCAGCTTTCATGAAAGGAAAAAATTGAAGGAATGGGAAAGTATAAAAGTGGGAAGATGAAGAAGATCCTCTCAAAACCTTTTTTCTTCTCTCCTTAAGGGTAGAGATTGAACTCACTTGCTGCTTCATGACAACAAATGCTAAGATGCCAAGTTATTATTCTTCATGCATGGGCAATGGGGAAAGTGAAATAAGGATTGGATTGAAAAAAGGAACAAGTTGGTTTGCTTTTTTGTATCTACTTATGTATATACTGATTTCACCAATGTTGTCATCGACCATTCAAAAAAGAGTTTTTACCTCACAATTTATACACCATTTTCTCATCTCCCATTATCAGAAAGACTAATTTTCTAATAAAAGGAATGTATATGATATGTGATATATGTGTATATATCCTTTTTTAAATCTGCGAAAGTAGAGTATGTACGTCTGTACGCATACTCGAAGCATTTATCAAAATTCCGAGTATATATAAAAAAGGCAGTTAGTGTTGTCTTCAATTCCTGTTCCTTTCTCTGACTTCCTGAAATTATGTAACTTTTGTATCCGGGTAAGGAGATATGAAAAAAAAGTGTAATAAAATAAGGAAAAGCAAAAAAGAATAAGTTAGGCAGTCCTTAGTTAAGTCCAGTGAAACAGCTGAAACGAAGGATAGTAAAGGACAAAGAGATTCATATAGAGCATGCTTTCCCCAAGTAGAAATGAGAATACAAGCTGAAAAGTTAGTAGGAAAAACTTTGTAAGGAAAGCAGAAAAACAGGTTTGTATCCTTTTGCCTGAGCAGTCATGAATGAAGAGTGTGGAATCGCTTTATTCGAGAATATATAGAAATAGAAAGGAAGAATAAAAGTAATACTTACTTTTCTTTGATTAAAAGTGTAAGTAAAAATGATAGCTATATATAGACTTCCTCATTAAGTACCTATTACACACCTCTGATGCACGTGTTGGTGCTCTAATCGTAAGAAAAACACATTATATTCCATTATTACCTACAAAAAAGGTATTATTCTTATTTCTATTTACGTTACATTCAGTATTACATACCATCGATGCCATGCACACACATGGCATAATGAAGTTGCGAGATCAAATAATATTTTCGATGTGAGTTAATTAAAGCGGCAATATTTCCTATAAATTGCGTGCAAAAATATTTATATCATAATATTTGACTTCCAACCACGGAGCGCTAACACCTTCAGGAGGACAACGTGGTTGCAAGTATTTTGTAGAGAAGTGTGATAATCATAACACAGCCTAAAGAAAACAAGTGAAGAGTTTTTTTCCCTCTTCTCCTTCAACAACCCATTGTTCTCTCCTCTTCTCGTCGTCTCCGATGGGAGTCTTAATGGAAGCGTTGAGCGTAAGAAAGAAAAAAAGAAGCGATGCGATGGTTGGGAACAGCTTGGCGTTGTTGGCTACTATACTTGCTTGGTTGGAAGAATGGATAGTTAGATAGGTTTTTCTCCTTCTGCTCAGCTTCTTCTACTTCCAGTTATTGGGTCACAAAGGAGCATAGTCAAGTTTCCTATTAGAAGAAATAACATATTTGAAGAATGAGATGACTAATGAGCCATGCATACAATACGGCTCGAATTCTTTGTAGCGCTTTAACGATGCCGGAGCTACAGTTTCAGAATAATGTGCTCCTAGTTCGAAATTCTAAGAGGAGAAGAAAAAGAAAGAGTGAAGAGAGAGCGAGAGAGAGAGAGTGAGCCGCTCTGGAAAAAATATCACCTTCGAATGAATTACGACTATACTCATACGAAAAATACATAATGGTTATGCATGAATGTTTTTATTACGGTTGATAGCCTTATAAGCATCAGAAGGAATTGAAAAAAACTCCAACCATCATATACGCATATGCTTTCCCTCTTTCAAAAAGATGCATATTATTTTTTTGTATGTACAAAATAAGGATACATCGTAGTGGCTCAGTTTGATAAACCCTGCTATACCTACGCAAGCACACGGCTGGAAACCCTGGAGTATCCTCTCGGGGAAATTTTCACTTAAAGTGTGTGTGTATATGTAGCTAAACTACACTGCTACTTACTAGAAACTACATCGACTAGTACATCAGTTGAAATAGAAAGGAGAAAGTGTAGTTGGTCTTGGTCCTCGTAATGCATAACAACTATTTTATCTCATAAATGCAGGGAAAGCTAGTCTCTTTTCTAGCTCTACGCAGTTAGTTTTTTTCTGTCTTTTCGTTCACTTGAGAAAATTTTAGTTTTATAACCATTTGCTTTACAGTTACTATTTAATAGGTATCAACAGAGAAACAAGAAAGTAAAAATGCCTGTCTTGTCTAACTATATACACCCACCTATACCTATATATATTTCAGTTTTTTGTACATGTGTCGAATGAATGTTTTTCAATATTCTCCTTCTTCTATAACGAGGTCGAAGGAATAGTGAAATGTCGTAAAGGTTGGAGAAAAATGGATGCATGCAAAAGTTTCCTACGTCCTTTTTTTTGTGTGTGAGTGAGAGAGTAAGTAAAAGTAACTTTTCCGCTAGGAAACTTTACTTTTTTTTACTTTCACTCTTCAGCAGTCGACAGGGACCTATACAGTTGCTACTGTGCTATAGCTTTATATGCTATTAACATCGCCTTTTGGTTGTTGCACGTAGACTATCCCAAAACTTTCATGTTATAAGCTTTATATGGCTGCTTGCAATAAGGGGAGAATCTTCCAAATTTTTACTGAATTTTTAGTATTTTTCAAGAAGTTGCAAATCACACTATACAATTATTATTATATGTGCTTATAGATCCGCGTTAAAGCATTAATATATATAGTACAAAACTCACATGCCGGATGTAAATTGGTGGGACTATTCACCTGAGATTTAAAAATTTATAATTTGTAACGTGAGAACCGTATATGTCATTCGTTACTCACATTGCGTGCGTTCGTAGTTTTTTTTATATCGAAAATCGAAATTATCTTAAATTGTTGCTCTTTTCCAATTAGTTTTACTCAACAAATTTTTATATGGTTCTACAGTTTTTGCTATATCCGTATTAATATGGCGAATATTATTTTGGTTACAGGGCTGCCTTTAACATGGAATTTGAATAAACGAAAACAATCCTATGTAGCTGATCGACGAAAACTTTACTTCAGTAAATTCTAGAGTTGCAAATTCAATAGGTAGACAGACCGCCAGAAATGTGATTGGCATAAGAAACTGCATCACCATATTTTGTAGTGATATATATAATGTACTTGTAACTATATATAGATCGGATCGCACT